>NMRA01000303.1:384723-437713 GCA_002633005.1 Phoronis australis | reverse complement strand
TAAGGTAGTTTATCCACTTTAGCCACTTTGGTGGGTGGTTTTGAGGATGTCCCAGGAGTCGAGCTGTCAGACTTAGGGCGCTTAACACCCTGCTGAACATCGATTTCTAGGTTTTCAAGCTTCTTCTGAGCCGCCTGGCGAGCCCGCTTTGTCTTCCGCCTAGCAGCAGCAGAGAGACGGTGGGAGCTGCCATCAGGCCCAGTTGAAGTGTTTCCGCCACCATTCGCTCCGTGAGGAGTGTCCGGGGCAGGTTTGGGGTTCGCGTCAGCAGCCACCCTAGCCGCTTTCACAAGCTTGGTAATCTCACTTTCCACTCTCATAGAAGAGTCCAGTGATTTCCCAGAGCAAGCGTCCACAGTAGGGGGTGCTTCCACTTGCCTTATAGAAACTCCTAGGGAGGAGTCTTTGAGGCGGACGTCCGTGGCCGCAAAGACCACATTCGACTGCCCTGTGCGCTGGTCACTTGAACCCTGACCAGGGTGGGTTACTGGTTTTCGCTGTGGATCCATATAGCAAGTATAGGTTATGATTCAGGTCTGCATCCGCATTCACCCTATCCATAGGGTGGCAACAAGGCCCAGCCAAAGGCTTTCCTGCATCCGCAAACCTATAGGATCTGACACTGGTTTCAACAGCTCCCTCCCCTGGTTCCTCCAAGCGAGCATATGACCCCCAGCGAAAGGGCTTCTGCTGCAAATGGACTACCCAGGTTCAGTATGTCTACCTCCAAGTGCCAGAACCTCGCAACCTCCCAGGGCTAACCGTGCAGAGGCTTGTCCCCTAGTGCAACAGGCGCTACTCCGTGCACCGCGGTTTGCCCAAGATTACTTGATACGCAAAGTTCTGTGTTGTTTACCACCAGCCGCAACTGGCTTAAGACTCAAGAACCAGGGTATTAGTTCTCAAGGGTTCCCGTGTCACCTGACCGGAGACAAGGGGTATCAATCGGACCCGAAGAGGTCAAAGTCAAGATACTCCTGACCAGGCGCCCCAAAGGGGGATGATTGGGTTAGAGAGGCCTCCCACTCTAGAGCCACTGATCAATCACCCGAGAACAGAGAATGCTTCCAACAAGGTTTTCGGCATCTCATATCGTTCGAAACAACAGCGGCTGCTAAAGACAGAAAAACCCCTTCCCCAACCCGATCCCGCACAGTTTAGCCTGAGTAAACCCAGTCCATGTGTTGCCGCGTGGAGGCACTGCACGAGTCTTGTTGTGGGAGAAGCTATGTACTGTCAGTCGGAACTGAACAGCGGCGGAAGCTGAAAGCAGAGCACTAAGCAGAGCTAGATACTACTACTAACTACACTACCACACTAGACGCTAAGCACCACAACCTGTGGTCGAAACCACCAACACACACATTTAGTTATTCAACAAGCGTTGATTAACTTTTTGGCGAAAATCCGAGTAATGAAAGCATCAAAGTAACTTCCCCTTGATCCCGACACAGATTTGATCGACAGTCATTTTTAGAAGCCAAAAGATGATTTGTGTTTAGAAAGTTGATTAAACAAATGCTAATTGTGATGTTATGCACGCATTTTTAATATTTTGGCAGGATAAAATTCTGGGGATGGCCACGGAATGGAGTTCAAGTAATCCCACTGGTAGAACGTGGTACATCCGGGGATCGGTACTGCCTAGTACCGGTTTCCACGCATAAGACAACATCTCTGTCTTTGCAGGCACCTGATGAATAGCTCTGTAAGAGAAGTGAAAAGTTTTGTTTAAAATTTCTTGCAAGATATGTATTTTTTGCAACTGGAGAAAGCAGTGGATAACGGAAATAGCAGTAGGATTGCCCGATTTCGATGCTGAAGTGATTGACCGTTTGCACTGATAACCCAAAAGTTTCCGCCGTAAGTGTCTAGACCCTGGTACTAGAGTAAAGTGACATTATTATTTTAATTTGCCGATCAAGTTGTACTGATCCAGACAACATCTTGTCCATCCGGGCACGAAGGGTCCTTGTATGTTGGTGACCTTTGTCATCATCAGTGAATTAGGAGTAAAAGAAAAGCCAGAAACCTGGAACTATTGGTAACTGCAGTAGCGATTGGAAAATCCCATCTGAAATGGAGTGGATAATTTTTACAGTACAAATACTATTGTACCATAATTACTAACCTAATTCTACGTAGCATCCTACGAAACCAATCCGGGTTATTTTGAACGTTAGATGTCGTCAAATTCCAATTTCGTAGCAAAATCATGCCCTCTCAAGCCAGGATTTGAAGACAAAAGCAATTGTACACTTTATTGACTTCTCCGGTTCCGCCTAAGACTTCTTATTGTTACCGATGACGACTCCCGACATACATATTAGAAAGATGACTGTGCTCAGGGGCAGATCAAGTATTTTTAGTTATGGGGGGCAGAGCAAAGTATTAGCCAGGATTTTGCCGTCAGACATTCGCATCCCCTAACTGCCAAATGGAATCTGAAAATTTTTTAGATAGGCTATGGCCTCTTGGGCCCCCCCCCCCCTTAAATACGCCACTGGTGCCGCTAGACCTACCAGAGCCAGTGAAGTCAATCAAGTGTAGCCATTTGATCATGATCTTTGACATTTGCTAACTTTGCTATGGAACAAATTTGATTGAGTTTGTTTTTCCAATGTCATGTTCTAGGGCTGTGTATTGAAGTACAGGGGAATAAATAAACGGTGAGAAGTTACCACATTATTAAAAAGTGTATATAGCTTAATATTACTTCAGTAAGTATTGGAAGCATTAGATGACAATTTTTCCGCTTTGCGGTATCAGATGCCGTGTGCCGTAAATCGAGTTTTCAGAAACATAATGGAGTTTTAAGCAACGTGATTGGGTTAGACAAGGATATGAGACAACCGGGGTTTCAATATTAAGTTGTGTCAGGGAATTAATTGTGAAAATTATATATAGCAAGGGAAGAGAGAATATGAGACATTACAACATTATTTTCATTTAAAACGTGACTCGACTGCAATACTTCACAATCGTACAACTTGTTCTCGTAATATCATAAAAAGTCAGTATCATCTCCATGATTTCAGTCTGTGTCGTTTGGAAACGAACAAATCTGACAAGTTAGCATGCATGCATATACACATATTTCTGCAACAATATCTTGAATCACTATGGTTAAATTAGCATTTTTATCGTTTAAACCAGAAATGTTGGACAGAATTCAAGATTCTTTGAAGTCCAATTGGCCCTGTACAAATTTAAGTGGGCAGGATGTAACTCGTGTAATATTCACACTTCTGCATTCAGCAACAACCTGTCTGGAGCTCAAGATCAAAGAAGCCTTTTACGTCACTACGTCCTTATCTAAGCATCCAGGCTACTCATTACAGCAGGTCACTTCCCATGTAAGACTGTGATTCCACATTTTGTAGTTATCCTTACTTGTGCAGGTTTTCTCAATTTATTGACACCCAGTATTAGAGCAACCATATCAGTAGTCTTAGTCTTGTTTGACAGTGGACCTTTAGAGACATGTTAGCTATTGCAACATTTGTTATTTTCTCTACTCATTTTTATTGAGATATAGGGATCAATTGACAAATATATTACGTATCTATCATTCAATTGTATATTTGCATCTTAGTATGCATGATCCGATAATTATTTTTCAGAAGGACGTTTTTGTACACTTCAGTTTCATAGCACATGTAGATATTGGACTTGTCAAATAATTCATATCCCTGAGCATGAGCTAAAATATAACATGTCGGAAATCACACTCAAAAATCAAACACATTTTTTAGCCTGTAGCTGACAAAGTGACTTTCAGTTGAAAAACCCATTTCATGCCATAAACATTTACACTAAACGAGGTAGGTATCATCAAACCCTTATGTTCAGGAAAACACTCGGGTCAACCTCTTCCCCGGGACTCAAGATGGCGCTGATCGGTTTAGCCATTTGAGGCTTGGTTATACCTCCTGACACTACCGCCTTGCCTTTTGAAGCCGTTTAAGTGAAAAACAATCCAACAAACATCCTTTTCTTGCATAGTTCTCCGTCTTTTGTAACAAAGAAAACAGTTCGGTAGTGAAACGTGCACGCGCCATTTCCTAAATTTCTGTATATCTCTCGGGAAATGATGACAGCTTCGCAGCAGCAAATTTTGATCCGAAATTCTGTTTTGGGTTGCAAGTTTAGAATCGATAATTTAATTTCGATTTTGGACAACGATTCGAAAAACGTTCTCTATAAACAATTTTTGTGATCTTTTTTCACTGAAATCGCGTCACTGGATTCCGTTAATCCTCAACAGCGTTGTTGTTACTGCGCATTTGTTTTGTTATACATGTATTACCAATGAGTAACATTACAGTGTAAATAACAATGAACACATACACGTGCACACCTATTCAACGGTCGCTTAATTTTCAATAATGTGAGCAAATTTTAACCATTTATTTCTAAATCTATCAAACTGTCTATTTTTTCAAAAAATATATTCCTCTGAGAGATAATACTGTTTTAAAATATTAACAAAAGCATTAATAGATGGNCCCCCCCCGGCCCCCCAACCAAATCTTTGACAGTGTATGTGATATTTCGCTAGAACCAAAATTAAGTTTTTAGATGAGTCCAAAAAGAAGTTCGCGTTCATTATTGTTATTACTGTTTCATTGCTGTCACTGAAGTAAAATTCAAAAATATCTTCACAGAAGGTCCTGGTGTACTTACAATATACAAATAAGTACATCAAAGTTTCTGGGTCTTTATTACAAGATGTACATTCCAACCAGTAGAATTCGAGAAGCCTACTTTATAACGATATGAATTTGTGTATAATATTCTATGAGCTAGTCGATACTAGAACCATTTTTTACCGTTTTAATTGGTCTATGACCACATCACCTTGTATACGGTCGACCTTGCCTTGCCAAGAGGTGTCGCGTTAATCTGTGATGAAGGTGAGAAACGAAGCAGCGACGTCAGTTGTTCATTTGCAGAGTGAGCGCGCATCGCTCCCGCTTGGCCGAACTAGGCAGCTGCGAGTAAAGCGGGTATATCGTTTTTTTTACTTCCTCGAGAGTCCGAACTGCTTAGGAAGTGGCTCGCGGTAGTGAAGAATGAAAGGTACGCTGTTCATAGCAAATATGGGGCTTACCAAAGAACTATCCATACGTTCCGTTGCCGGTGCATGTTCACGGCGCCTCTTCAGTATTTCTTAATCCCTGTATTCCTGTTCAAACTGATTGCCTGTGACGTTTAACGATCCACCTGCGAAGTCTTCGTCTGTTGATCTCTCGTCTAAGTCGGGATTGCGAGTTGCCATGTTGACGTTTATTATTCTGTATTCTGCTTCAAAATGAATTATTCTCACCCTAACCAATGCTTATATAAATCTGAAACAAAGCCTGTCTCATTAGATGCAACTTATAATGCCTTTGGAGTGTTCATGAGTGCAAATGTTTTGAGAAGCGAGCAATGGAATAAACCACTTCGTTTCCGGCTTCAGATGCAATAAAGGTAATTGACCGGGCACCGAGGCCGTGTGTTTGTTGACAGAAGGCTGTTGTGAAACAATAACTCGATTTTATATACTATGGTCACATGTTAGGGAAACCTTTACCTATATATACAAATACAGTACTGTACAACTTTTGCCCAGACGGTTCTTAAGAGGGTCAAATTGACTTCGCGGCCCCCGACAAGTAGATTTGCAGTTCCGTGGCTAATTCACCAAAATAATTACGTCCACATTATGTCTTTGGCTCACTAGTATAATCTTTTCGTGACTGGAGGTTTAGTTTCCAGCTTAAGCTGGTTAATGTTCGCGATGTCCAGGCCCAGCTATCTTTCATGTTTGTATTTCACAGAAGAATGGTTTAAATTTATCTCCAAACAGACCCAAACTCCCGCGATCGACCATGATAAATTGGCCTACCGCTGTAGGAGTCTACACTCCTTGACCGAACTCTGTAAGCTACCGTATGTTCAAAGAGCTATAAAATTCATGAATTTCATTCAGAATGACTTTAGAAGAAATATTTTCATTTTTATTATGAATTAGTTTATCAATGGTCACTTGTGTATACATGTAGTTTTCTTTTCCAAGACACAGAAATGTTTTGTAGGTTTTTTCACCAACTTTTATGCACCTCATGTTGGATCTTAATATAACTCCCTCCATGTATTCTTTTCGAAAATTCTCCTGCTCTTATTGGCAGTCATTTGAACGCTATTGCAATTTTGCATCAAAATCAGCTGATAGACTCTCGTGTAGAATTTTCATTTTATTTTCTAACTATGCCGATATTTCTACCTTGCTTTTTGTAGACACTATACGGAATTGTCTTGCTTCTGATATTATGCAATAATATTTCAAAAAATAATTGATAATTTATAGTAAATTGCAACATATCTGGGGAAATATTTGATACGTCGTCCCTATATTAAGGAAAAGAGCGTGCCCAGGCATATCTCATGTGTTATCTGGAAGAGATCTCTTCCTGATGTTACGAATACATGTACATGTAATTCCATTCACTTTTTTATATTCGTCATCTTTTAAAAGTGTATTATTGAAGCGCCAAAAGTTAGAGAAAGGCAAGTCTAAAATACTAGAATGATCTGCTCTGTAGTCTGGAAAAAATGTCCTATTTCTCGACACAAAATACTAATTCTCTACTAATCAGACATATGAAATGATCATTGCTTTCATTAGCAAAAATATTCTAACTCTGTTCAATGTTCAGCCTCGTTGCGTAAAAGTGTCTGTTTTGAATTTCAGACGAGCAAACTTTGTGATAAAAACGTTGTATGCCACAGTTTCGGATAGACAGCCAACGTCATCTAGCACTTGAAAAGGCATCACGGTGTCGACATTCGTGACATTGAAGATACGTCTTGAGCAGATACAGGAAAAATCTGAGCAAGTCACAACCGTTAACAGCTGAGGCTCATGAGCCTGAAATTAAAACTTAGCAAATGTACATCTTCCGTAGCAGGCTATTATCAGTTTCGATAGCTTAAAAAACAATTAATTCTTGTTTTTAAAACACAATCACTACATTTACACATGCGTATATGACATTTAACGTGATTATTGATTCCGTTAGGAAAGCTCAGTCCATTGAACTTAGCTTAGCATTTAAAAATAACGTTTTTGCGTAGTGCTTTCAGCGATTTGGGGAAGACATGAAATTGACCAGGAGTCAGTGTTTGAAGTGGAACCCTTTGTCTTTTCACTGCATGGCGAGTCCACCACCTTTTTCAGTGACAGGCGAAACAGCATTTTCAAGCTAAATCTTTTATCTGAAATATCATTGCCATCTGATACAGCCTACTTTAGAATACACCTTACGATAACTAGTGTGAAATTTTCAGAAAGCTCTTGAGCAGAGACCCAATGCCCCGTAGACCCAATGCCCCGTAGACCCAATGCCCCGTAGACCCAATGCCCCGTAGACCCAATGCCCCGTAGACCCAATGCCCCGTATCCAGATGGATATGGATGTCTGCAACGTGGAAATTGCTTTATGGGTGACCCTGGATGCTGCGTCACAATTGGTCCTCAAATTTGGCAGTTGTAAATGTAGGAAGACCGGATGTTCTTTTTGTGTTGGTGGTGGTGGTGGTGGCGGCGGCGGCGGCGGCGGTGGTGGTAATTGGCGATACGACCACACTTACGACCTTTCATTAAAATGGGCCGCAGTGGTCTAAGTGCTTTTGAGCAGTATAACGCTATTGGTGATATCCAGAGTAGGACCTTTTTGCCGCACAACACTAAGTCAAAGGTTAAGTGTGCAGTTGATGCCTTATCACGAAAAAGGGTCTATATGAAGAAGACGTTCAACTGAACTCACGACACGGCTGTTACAGGTATGTCCTATACGTCAGGTAGCCAATTTGGACGTGATTAGATTATCCTTTTGGATATCAGTGGGTGCTATTTTGGGAAGTGTTATGTCGTTGTCGAAAGAGAGGAGACTTGGATAATCTAGGTACATACTATACGCCACTTAATAGAACAATTTTGGGAAACTTCCAGCCTCTGTAGTATTCTAGCTAAGAGCCAGTAAGAATTGCTCATTTGAGTTTGTACAGTTTATGCGATCATGGTTTGTCAGTTGTATTACTTCATGATCTTTTGTTGTGTTAGTCCATGATTACTAACAATTTTGCCACTTTAAAGGTGTAAGACAATATACAAATATAGGCTCATAGTGATGTCATATGAACAGAGGGAGAAATGTTGACCGAGGCCAGTGGCAATGTTTCTTCCCAGGTGACCTGTCATTACACCCACTACTGATATTTCTGTCCCCTCTGAATGAACAAAACACAGTACGATAACGTCCGTTGTAGGGTGATTTTGACTAGCCAGGCGATCAGACGTCAAATGTTCTCTATTCGTTGAGGCAGTACACCATTTCAGATAAAAACATGCCAGACAAGATATCAAAGTGAAGCAGAATCAGTGGTCACATAAGGTTACGTGGTCCTGCGACCTCGGGAAACATGGCTCGGCCATTGACTACAGACAACATTCACTCACTCAGTCCATGTGACATTTCTCCATCAGCATCGATACATATTTAGAGGATTGTAGTGAGTCTTCAGCGATGAATAATAAGACTTTTTGGTGATGTTGATTATTGACTGCACTGAAAATAAAGCATTTATGGCATAGGACACAATTTGTATGAACAAATATATGAAAATATGAACAAATATGTGAAAATATGAACAAATATGTGAAAATTGCCATAACATATATGCTAAAATGATATTTAAAAACTTACAATGAATCAGCTCTAGGCTGTTTCCGCAAAATAATCAACTAAAAAGCCAAGACCGAAAAAAAACATTTTCAAACGCAGAATCGAAAGTACACGGAAAGGTTATACCTATGACCTTTTTACGAAACGGCATGGCGAGGCCTTTGTACATTGCAGCGCAGTAGTCGTCGGAAATCATCGTCAACTGTTTTCATCAAAGTACATGTAGGACCATGTAATTATGCCAAACTTTACAATAATCCCTTAGAGTGGTTTGGTTGAAGGAGGGGCGGACGCCAAAAATCATAATCGAATACAGCAGAACTGTCCACTAGTAGCCGCAAAATACCTCGATACAGAAAACGGGAAGGTGGCGTCATCTCACTAAGAAAGATCTATTTACCAAATTTCATGAAAATCCTTTGAGATCATTAAAGATACAGAAGTAAACGTAAAACATTTAGATTGCCACTAGGGGCACACATTGGTAATCGGATCCGTCTAAGAATTAGCTCATGCTGTCCACTCATGAAAGGACAATGTGTGCAAACTTTCATGAACATACATGTATATAAGGGGGTTTTGGAGATACAGCAGCGGACGTCAGACGGACGAACAGATGGACGAGGATGACGGCATAATGTGCCCACATAATGAAGATAAACTGACTTATTGGCTGCTTGAACGATACTTGTGAATTGATCGCATATTGATGTCTGCTGGAGGCTCTGCAGAGGCGGATCTACAGGGGGGGTTCAGGGGGTTTAACCCCCCCCCCTCGGGACAGGACCATAAATAAAAACTGGAAAGAAATCGCCAGAAAAACGAAATTAGCTACTAAAAATCCCAAAAAATCTTACATGGGAGGAGGGAAACCCTCTCACGACCTGCCTTCTCCTTGGCGCTACGCGCTACGGATTCTCTCGAATCCTAAACCCCCCCTTACTGAAATCGTAGATCTGCCACTGCTCTGCTCGGTGATTGCTATCCGGCACAAACCACTTGCACATGACGTCTCTTGCTATCCGTAAAAAGTATTAAGGAAGGTTGATTTGATTATCTTCCAGGCTCCAAAATAAGTGAAATACCTGAACATAGCACTAGAGGAACTCATTATTTCTTGCATTACAACTAATCCCCAAGTGAGCGGAGGCTATTAATCCTTACAGTTGACGTATAATCTAAATTGTTTAGGAGTACGTTTTTCTTAACTGGGTTTTAACAAAGAGCGTATTTATGATCGACATATGTCCCGAATAATAGATAAATGATACGTGCGTCGCAAGCTCGTTACCAGAGATGAAAAGGAGACCGAGAAAGGCGATATAAGGTCATTTATTATTACTAGTACAATTACAATAACATGAATACAGGTAAATAACGTATAATAGGTAATCTCTGGTAAGATGGTCAATAAAAAGCGCCACAAGAGATTTTGTAAGACAGCTCATGCCCATTCTGAAGTTACAAGACAAGCCAACAACTACAATTTTGACATGCACGTTCTCTTGTTGACGTTTGCCTTCCAATTACAAGTGCAAATTGTCGGGAACACGTCAAAACGTGTGCCTGCCGGACAGGACTGCGGGGTTGGCCACGGAATGGAGTTCAAGTAATCCCATTGGTAGAACTTTGTACATCCGGGGATCGGTGCTGGCTGATACCGGTTTCCCTGCATAACACAACATCTCTGTCTACGCAGGCACCTCATGATTGGCGCTGCAAAGAGAAGTGAAACATTTTGTATATAACTTCCATTGAGTACAAAGCTCTTGCAAGATATTTATTTCTCGAAGCAGACGAAAATCGTGCATATCGGAAATAGCAATAGGATCGTTTGATTTTGCTGCTGAAGTGAATGACCAGTGAAGCTGCAAAGTTCATCATTTTCAGTTCATTACTCAAACGTTCCCGCCGTTCTCACAACTGGTATTAGAGCAAAGTGACATTATTACCTAATTTGCCAATCAAGTTGTACTGGTCCAGCCAACATCCTGTCCATCCGGGCACGTAAGGCCCTTGTATGTTGGTGACCTTCGTCATCATCAATGCATTAGAAGTAAAAGAAAAGCCAGGAACTTGGTACCATTGGTAACTAGAGTAGCGATTGGAAAATCCCATCTGAAATGGTGTGGACCAATCCATACAGTACATAAACTACTGTACCAAGATTATTAACCCAATTCTGTGTGTCATCTTAAGTAATCACTCCAAATTGACTTGAAATTTAAAATCCTCTTAAATTACAATTCCGTTCAAAACCGCTCACACTCAAGGCAAAACGTGAAATTCAGAACAATGTGTGCACATTACAAGAGTGACGTGTATGAAGACAGTTTACCTAGAATATTGGGAAGATCCGGCACATTTGGAATACATCCTAGACCTACTTGTTTAATATAATTGCAATAACCTTGTTGATATAAACAAACAGATATATTTTATACATGTCAACGCTCAACCAATTATACAGTGCGTGATGTGTAAGTACAGCGGACACAAAATTCGGCGCACTACAAAACGCTTACTACGCACATATAGCGCATGTCTACCTAAGTTCTTGGTTTAAAAATAGCTTGTAATTATCAAAAAAGACGGCATGTAGACAAAAACTTACCGCAGCCGCTACCCCTCCTAACCCAGTGTATTCTGATCCACCACTATCCTCACCAGTAGTCCACTGAAGACGGTCGTAAATTTTCAAGCCAAAAGTTCTTGGTCCATCCGAGACGAGTACAAGTTGGAAGGTGTTAAGCTAAAATGAATTATCCCAATTGAAAAAGGACTGCTTCTATGATAACACAAAACAGAAAGATTAAGAGTCTATCATGATCATTCTGCTGCGTCGTCCCCTAGGGCATGGTCTAATCCTTTGCTTGCATTACTTCAGAATAATGTAAATTCTAACTTGTGTTAGCTAAAATGGCTGCATGAAAAGGTATATTCGGATATCTGTGAACCGTTACTTCCAAGGATAATAAAATAATAAATTAATTACTGTATAAACGAATTTAATTCAACGCAAACATGTAATATGTGTCTTGCTATTATATCGATGCAACACAGGACTTTAAATAGGTGGCGCTAGTGCGTCCTACCCGCAGAAATGTCAGGCGTGCGTTGAGTAGACGCTAGGACCTACGCTAGGACCTAGCTAAAACCTAGTCAAAGTCACGTGCTCTCATTTAAAATGCACGACAATACCTCACGTAATCTCGCGAAGTCTTGCTTTTAAGCGAGGTCCTAGAGTTACTGAACGGAAGGCTGGATTCACGCAGTCACATGCACTGTCAGCCAACATGTGCACCAGGCTGATGAAGTACCTCAATCTTTCCAGGTCTTAGAAGACGACCCTTTATTCATTGGCGCCATCTGGTGAATATACCTTCTCCCTTCCACGATGATTAAAAATATTTGAACAACAAAGGAACGTTCAAGAGCAACATGGTTTCCTGCATACGTCAGATACTCTATCTCGCTTACTTTTCCACATTGTGTACCGTGTGTACGTACCTTAGTGCGACCCACAAAGTTGGCTCCGTAGAATGTGCATTTGTACCACGTAATTACGATCACAATCTTTGGGTCGAAATTGGGAATACCCTGAAGCGCACTCTTTATTATGTTCTTGCCGCGTTCCAGTGTTGGTCCGCTCGTGTGTTTTCCATAGTAAATACTGCCAACTCCAAACCTCGTGTCGATGTCTGACCAATAAACCGCTATTATCCTCTTGTACTGGGAAGAGCTTGACATCCGACGAGGCGTGTACCACCAAACTTCACCGTCAAAACTCACAATTCCATTCTGGCATACCTAAAGAGATTTATGTTGCGCTGTGATGGCTCAATACACTGAAAACTAATTCTCTTACTTCAGTAAACCTCGGTTAAGTCAGATCTTCCCCCAATTCGGACAAGGTTCTGTGGAACGGTTGACCAGCTAGCATTAATTCCTTAATAAAGTCTTCGATGGGTTTCTTAAAGGAGAATGCCACCCAAAAAACCAACCTAATTTGTATCAATTTAGATCGAGCAGTTCTACTCTATAACGGCAGGTACGGTTGCGTTACCTGACACCTGACGGCAGACGGAGGTGTTGAAATTATCCAATGACGTAATTGGTTTCACACGCAGTCTGTTCAGCAGTTCACAACAGGGGTTAGTGGTGTCAGCTTATCGCTTGAATTCATCGTTTAACACCAATAAATCATCAAACTTCGATCTAAAACTGTTAGAAATACACCAAGTTCTTATAAAAACGTGTTGTTTTATTTCGCTGTTACGGATTTACTGGTATTTGGACACACAGTAGACTACAAAGTTCGACAGGCCAATTTACCAAGGTCCGTAGCAGGAGTTTGGGGTCTGTTCGACGATAAATTCGAAGTATACTTCCGTGAAATACAGACAGGAGAACCTAGATCTGTGCTGTTTATGCTTGTGATTTTTTGAGATCTAAATACAAAAAACGCTTGTTATCCCGGCCAGTGGCTCGGAACCCGATCAGGCCCATCGCGGCCGCCGGGACTGCAACGAACATAAACCAGCTTGAGTTGGAAACTAAACCTCCAGTCACGAAAAGACTATAATAGTGAGCCAAAGAAATAATGTGCACGTAATTATTTATGTGAATTAGTCCGTGACGAAACTGAAAATCTACTTACTTGTCGGGGGCCGCGAAGTAGGGTTCCCCTTCCACAGACCGTCAGGACAAAGGTTGTACAGTAACAATGATTTGAATAATGTATTTGTATTTCTAAATAAAGATTCCCGTAACATGTGACAATAGCATATAAAATCGAGTAACTGTTTCACAACAACTTTCTGTCAGCAAACAATGAATTAGCATGCGCTCACACGGCCTCCCGGTGGCCGGTTAATTTCCTTCGTTGCCGGCACCAAAAGCCGGTAACGCAGTGGTTTATTCATTGATGGCTTCTCAAAACATTTGCAATCACGAGCACTCAAAGGCATTACAAACTGTATTTAATGAGACAGACTTTGTTTCAATTTCATATAAGCTGCATTGGTTAGGATCATTTTAGGATGCGAATAATTCATTTTGAAACAGAACGCAGAATAATAAACGTCTACATTGTAACTCGCCGTCGCCAATCCCGACTTAGTCAAGAGCTCATCCGACGAAGACTTCACAGATGGATCGTTAGGATACACAGGCTGTCAGTTCGAACCGGAATTCATTGATCAAGCAATACTACAGAGGCGCCGTGAACATACACAGTCAACGGAACGTATGGATAGTTCTTTGATAAGCCGGAATTCGCCAGAGAAATCACTGTCGACGAAATGTCGGCCACAGACACGGAGATGTTTCCCGTCCTCATACTTGCTATTAACAGCATACCTTTCATTCTTCACTACCGTGAGTTACTTCCTAAGCATTTCGGGCTCTCGAGGAAGTCGAAAAAACGATGTACCCGCTTTCTTCGCAGCTTCATAGTTCGTACAAGCGGGAACGATGCACCGCAATATAGCGGCATTCACTCTGCAGACGAACCACTGACGTCGCTCCGTCGCTTATCACCTTCCTCACACGTCAACGCGACACCTCGCGGCAAGGTGAGGTCGACCTTATAAGATGCGATGTGGATATAGACCCATTAAGACGGTAAAAACGACTAATTAAATCGGGTGTCATTCTCCTTTAAGTCTGATCTTTTCTCAACTTGGAAAAAATTCGATTAACAATTGACCAACCCCACCCCCCGCCTTTTTATCTCCTTTAAGCCGGATTCCGTCTCCATTTTTTTTCTTAAAAAATTTAGAACATACATGCACATGTGTGACTTCATAATTTTGTGACAGAACGCCTAAACCGTAACTTCACGTGGAGTCTTGGATGATATCAGCGATGCGCTGGACGATGGTCAAGATGGGCTGATGAACTTTACTTTAACGTACAGTGTATATGTACATGAGAGTGTCCCTTTCGGCGTGCACGTGCTGTTCTTTTGCAGAAAAAAAGTTTTAGATCCACCTACAATATTTTTTCGGGTGATCTCATTCCAGTGCTATACATGAGTATATGATTTTTTTATTTTGCAAGTTTATAAACATTCTGCATCCCAATTCCTAGGAATCGTCAAGGATCGAATACAAAAACAACCAAAAATTACAATTTATTGCCAACTTAAAAAAGCTAAATAAAAAACTATCCCACCTGAAGTGTGCGCTTTCAACTGGTGAGTTTTTAGGAAATTCTGTTGCACAGTCTAGGTAAACGAGAAAAGACATGGCTGCGAAGAGAACAGTGTGCACTCGCACTTACGAGGAGAAACTAATGCCAGATATGCCAACGATCATCCAACAATGAAGAAAAAGGACATAGCCATTAGATTTAAGATTGCGCCTCAAACTCTGAGCGACATATTGTTTAACGGTGAGAAAATTAAATCTGCGAGCCAAACAACTGTCATCTATCACGAAACGCATCTGCATGTCCACTCACTCCCATGTTGAGCTCTTTCTTTGGTTTCGGACCATGTCTGCAGGATCCGAAATTCGTCTCGGGACCATCTTGGTTGAGCAAGCGAATGTCTTCCGTAAACAGCTGTTGACCGATACTTAAGAGCCAGTTGTTTCGTCTTCGTGGATTAGCAGATGTAAAAAGAGACGCGGCATTATACGAGTTGAGATGGCTAGCGAATTCAGGGCTACATGTATCGACTAAGAGTTGTTGCGCCAATGGAATGGGTGTCACTGCAGTAGGCATAAACTGGGTCAAACTCGTTGTTGGGCCTACAGTACCTTCAGATAAGGCGGAAGTCGCTTATCTGTGAGGAAATCTTTGTCTCATTGGATCCGACTTAACCGAGGTTTACTGTACACCTATATATTATGGTATTATGTCAAAAGTGTACAATAAGCAAAATGAGCTAGCAGACAGTTGGGGGTTGAAAGTAAAAATACGTCGAGAAAAACTGAATTTTCGAGAGGAGTGGACTAATCAATTAGTCGTAAATCAGCTGAAATCTGTAAAAGATCTGACAAAACTGTTTAATTTAGCTTAGAATGATATGCAGGATATCGCAGAAAGCTAATTAGAACCCTCCCTATACAAAGTGACAAGAAATGGCATATTTTTGAGAATTACGTAGAGGTGGTTAAAATCAAGTCTGTCTCAGTAATTCCGTATGTTGCTACATGGTTTAACGATAGAAAATTGTAGATAATTAGCCGTCCAAAGAGAACATAGTGTTTATGGTTTCAAAAGTATGGTGCCCTATGAAATAATATATATACATGTACATGTATGCATGTATGTATGTACGTATGTATGTATGTTTTATATACGTATGTATGTACGTATGTATGTATGTATGTACGTATGTATGTATGTATGTACGTATGTATGTAAGTATGTACGTGTGTTATACAGAATTGGTTAAACGCACGGCACTTTTAATTGTTCACAATCTTTATTCCGTTACGTTCGTACTTTCGGAACAAAACTCTACTCTCAAGTGAACTTAGTGATGGCGTTCAAACGACGAAAATCGATGCAGAATCGATTTGAACCGTCCTTCTTCTTCGCTAAGACCACCGGAGAGTTGTAGGGAGCATCGGAGGGTTTTATGACTCCACACTTTAACATGTTGTCGACTTCTTCCTACACAACGGTCCGTGTGGCAAATGGCAGGGGATATGGCTTGACTCTCACCAGCTCTTCACTAATAGCCTCAATCTTGTGCTCATATGGGTTGTACCAGGTACTTCACTGTGGATATCAGAGTACTCTTCCAACAGACTTGTCACCTCCCTTCGTTGGCTAGTAGTGAACTCGTCTGATATCTTGACGTCTGTGTACGTTTCTTTTTGGTTTGTCGATTTCAACTCTAGTAGATGTTCATCATCGACAACACCAACTTCATTGTCTGTTTCAGTCTGCAGTACAGCTATGGCTGCGAAGTCAAAATTCTGAAATTCTGATCTGCATCATCTTTACTTGCAGCCCCACTTTGGTCACGAGATATGTAGAGTTTCAACAGGTTGGCATGGTTTGTCTTGGTCTTTCCATCAACCCTTACTCGGAAGTGCATTTTTTTGAGTACCTCGGTCACTTCATAGGGACCCCTCCACTGCAGTCGCAGCTTGTTACTCTCGGTTGGTAACAATATTAAAACTTGGTCTCCTACTTTGAAGCGACGATCTCGTGTCTTTTAAGTTTTCCCTCACCAGTTCACATGTCACTTCCACACGATGTCGCAAGTCGAGGACATACTCATAAGTTTTCCGTACGTCTGGTGTTTAATTGCCAGACCACAACTCTTTAAACACCTGCATGGGCCCTCGCACGGTTCTACCATACAACAGTTGAAATGGCGAGAAACCTGTGCTCACCTGTGGTACCTCTCGGTAGGCGAACAGTACTGCTGGTAAGTACCGGTCCCAATCTTATGAACGGTCTTGGCAAATTTTCTTAAGTATACTCTTCAGTACACCGTTAATACGCTCATGCAATCCATTGCATTTCGGATTGTACGGAGTGGTAAACTGTCTGTGATTGGCGATACAGGACCAATCAAATCAACAGCTATACGCTGGAACGGTTCTTCCATAAGCGGCATCTCGCCCAATGGCACTTTAGAGATCCTGCCCTAAGGAATTGTTCGCTGGCAGAGGTCACATGATCTGCAGAAACGATTTATGTCACTGCCAACTCCTGGCCAATAAAAGCTCCTGGCTATTCTATCACTAGTCTTCTTCACACCAAGGTGCCTTCCAACGATTGACTCTTGAGCTAGCGTAATAACTTGTTGTCGATATTTGACAGGGACAACTATCCGACGCAGTTCTTTGGTGTTATCAGCATACACTCGGTACAGGATCCCCTTCTGCTTCTCGTACCAGTATTGACCTCTACCACGTATTCTTGCTGGTTTGTTTTTCTCAACAAGTTCCATGATCTTAGGTAGGAAAGGATCATATTGTTGTTCGTCCTTTAATTTGCTGACGTCGAGACTTTCCACTACGGATGGAGTCACCGCCAAAGGCTTAATAGGTTTCTCTCTCTTCTTAGCCTGTGCTCTAGTAGTGACTGCAGACATGACGCTGCCTTGTGGCTGCCAACTGGGATCAGGATCCTTGCTGACGCCAACATCATTCCCTATCAGGAGGTCGTAGATCGGTGTTCGCATACATATCGCCTCAATTTCACCAACTAAGTATGGAGTATTTACCTCAATTTTCGCTATGAGGAAGGATCGTGCTGCCCCATCTATTAACACACAGATGTGTTGTTTCCCCATCACTTGACTTTCTTTGACTACGGACGTCTTCACCGCTGCACTACTGCCACCAGTGTCACGCACCATGCATACTTTTTTCTCGTTGACGCAACTGGGCATATTGCGGTCAGCTGGAGGTTTTCTGTGCTTGTCACTGGCTCCTGTATCTACGGGTATCGATGTTCCATCGACTAACTAGAGACAGCCATGAACTATGTGCTGCTCTACTGGGCTAACCGTCGCTACCACAGCTTGACACATTCCCGCCTTCATGGTGTCTTCTTTCTTAGTCCGTTCTTGCTGAGTGGAAGACGACTGCTCACTAGCATCGCACCTTTTGGACCGCAATTGTTTCATCCAGCAGTCCCTGGTTAGATAACCCTTGCGATGACAATTGAAACACTCCATGTCACCCTTGTTTCTGGACATTGACGAACGAGGAGTCTCTGTCCTTCGTTCTTCTGTGTTGCTTGGCGGTGCCTGTCTTTTTGATACCTGTCCTAAGTCTTTCTTCGCGAACCCTTTGCCCAACAAACCAGTACAGTGGACGTCCATATACTGTTGAACAATGGCCGACATCTCGTCGAAGGTCTCCGGTTTCCGTTCCCTCAGGAATACAGACATCTCATGATGGCATACTCCCAGAAACTGCTCTCGTATCTGTAAGTCATTGAGTCCATCATAAGTCGCCTCAACTTCCGCCAGTTGTGTCCATCAGTCAAAGAATATTTTCAGTCTTGCTCCGAACTGTAACGCGTTTTCACACTTTTCAGGTTTGGACTCACTGAAGTTTCGTCGGAACCAGTCTTCAGTTAGTTCATACCTGTGCAGCAGCGCCACCTTTAGTTGGTCATATTTGTTAATTTGGTCGTACGGCATGTTGTTGAACACCTGTAGGCCTTTGCCTGTCAGCAATGGACTCAAGCCCACAGCCCACTCCGATCTATTCTATTTCTGGCTTGTGTCGAACGTCTCAAATCGTGCTAGGAAGGCATCCATGTCGTCGACACGCTCGTCAAACCTTGGCAGTTTGGGACGACTGGTACGTACACCACTGCTTACAGCCCCACAACTAGGTGTCGCTTGGAGCTCAATCTGGAGTTGCAGTGTCTTCTACTTCTCAGTCTCAAAAACTTGGGTCCGCTCTGATTGTTCCCGTGCAAGCTTTGCTTTTTCCAGCTCTTGTTTATGGGCGGGCTCTGCCTGTTCCAGTTTCCATTTATGGGCGCGCTCTTCACGCTCCGAGACCTGCCGCAAGAGCTCCTCTGTGCACTTCCTTAACTCTTCACCGGTATAACAGAATTGTTTCGCTTTGACCCCTGAACCCAAAGTTGTAAACACCATTTAAAAATAGATATTGACGTTAAAGTACATACCTGTATCAACGAGTTTGACCCCATGATTTATAAGTACATATGCACAAGTTTTGGGCAACTTAAAATGGATCTAGTCTTACTAATTACTTATTCAATATTCATTCTGACAGTGAGTATTACGTTGTATGTATGTACGTTTGTATGTATGTATATGTGTTACTTTGTGTATGTGTACCTGTATGTGCGTGAGTCAGTGTATTTCTAAAACTTGTTCAAGACACGACACTTGTCGTTGTTGGCTATCTTTTTTCCATTCCGCTTGTACCCTCGGAACAAAGGTCGACATTCAACAGAACATTGGTAAAGTAACTGACCAAGAGACATTATGATTAAAAGGCATTCTCAAGTGGAGATAACATGACGCATTACTACCCCCTCAGAGCAACGTAAAGCCAGTAACATACACAATGGGACACGGCAGGTGTGAAATACTGCAAAGAATGGCAAATGCAGTTGGTAACAGGAATGTCTTGCAAACAAGGGTAGCGTGCGGCGCGACCATGTTTGCTGTTCATGCAAAAAAGGTTTCTCGAAAGCAATCCAAAGGTACTCCAATACTTCCATTTACAGCAAGTCTTGCTCTATGAATAGAATAACGGATGATTTTACGTTCGTGACATTGCAGAAAATGTTCTTGGAGGATGGTGTCATTCTAAAAATGCATAGATAACCGACGGGAAAGACAGCAAACCGTTTGATTAATGTTACATTTCTTGCCTTATGTTTATGTATGTATGTATGTATGTATGTATGTATGTATATGTACGTATGTTTGTATGTACGTATGTATGTGTATATGTATTTATCCCATACGCGTTGAATCTGTCGAGGGAAATACGTCCATGTATTAAAGTTTTCCGTATTCACCTCCAGCACTACTTTAACAGTGACTTCTGACATGGAAATTTCCAAAAGTAGGTCAATGTCGACTAGACGACAGCCGGTTCGATCATCAAACTTTCCGAATATCGTTTTAACTAACACAGTTGTAGCAGTGTAACTTACACTCGACATGCTTTAAACGTAAAATTTGGAACAAAACTATTAATTATATGACACTTCTGTCTCAGTTTTCAATTGCTGAATACTATATCGTCTGCAACTCAGGCGCCGATTCCCAGGAAATTACAAAATCAAATATTGTTGTTATTTAACTATTTCCAGGAGGTGTTAAAAGTTCACTGCACAGTTGCCGTTGTTTTCATCTTTGTTACCTCTTTTCAAGAAATAAATCGTTTTTTATAACTGTATTTTACAAGAGAAAACTTGCAACCTAACGCGCAAGTACATACACATAGGATGTGATCCGCCTTGTGAACAGTCTCGGTGAAGTATTTGAAAAATCTGCCGAAAAAACTTCGGTTGAGGTCGATACGCGGAATAAGGTCGAGTGGGATATTACTTCATGTACGCCAATCGAGGTATGTTTTGTGTATATATGTATGTAACTTGAAATCACTATAATTTGACAGTAATCTTTCTCGTATACATATTTCATTGAAAACACGACTTTGATCTGTTTTTACTAGTTTAATCTCAGTTCTTTAGAGTTGGAAAAAACTGAGATTAAACTAGTAAAAACAGATCAAAGTCGTGTTTTCAATGAAATATGTGCGCGCGCGTGCGCGTGTGTGTGTGTGTGTCTGTGTGTCTGTGTCTGTGTCTGTGTATGCTTGTAGGGGTTGTATGTGTATGTGTTTGTGTTTATTTTATATATAAGATTCCCCTAATAGCCGGTTGGCCCTGAATTATAGGGTTTTAATAACTTTCATGAGTACTTTTCCTGGCGATTTTGTTTTCACCTTTTCCAGCTGAATCATACAGTGTAGCTGCACTTTTCAAATGTTAATAGTCTTTGCCTTTAAAACTGCTCATTTTCTTATAATTTGCTAATGAATTTGATAAAAATGAGGTGAGGAGCTAAAGACTTGATTCAGGGTTCTAGCAATGGGACTCAACCCACGACCTTGAGTAAAGGAAGAGTACACGTCATATATCCCACTAGGCCACAGTTCCTCTTTTACTTCCATGTGTTAGTCATCACATTTAGTAATGAGAGTTACAATTTTAACGCCACTATTTGTCTTCCAACTGGGGATTTCTTGCTCTGGTACTCGCGATTTGCTGTGGAAAATAGTTCAAAACGCAGTCCCTAGTCCTCATTTACAACTGATTTTGAATGGAATTTTACTTGTTGCTGAACATTCCGTGTATTGTTATGTCATGTATGGCTAAATTGCGTTGCTCTAATCATAAATTGATACAACCTTTGTACCTAGCGTGTTGCTTCTTCCCTTCAATAATTCAGGATGATTTGTGTTTGTAACAGGTTTTGCAGTGTGAGAACTACCGTTGTATCAGATTGGTGAATCAAATGACTATAAATTTGCACAATTAAAGAAAACGCTGGAACCGAGGGCTCAAATAAACCTTTTTAAATTTAGTTGGTCAAGCTACAACCCTAAGGGAAGTGTACCAAGGACCTTTTAAATTCTGTATAACAGAAAACTTGCTCCCGAAGTACAGTCAAGATCCACTGAAAACAACTTAGCCATGTTATGGCAGCAAAGAATTAACTTACCCACAAAGTGCCATAGGATGAATCAAAGTATGTGATATTTGTACCATAAGAAAACTCTTCACAGCCGTCATCTGTAGCTCCCATGAGAGTGTCTCCTGCGGCTGACCCGAATGGAAACATCTTGCCGGAGTTGCTAGTAAAGTTGAACGACTTAGGCGACCTCAACTGAGAGCTAGCCTGCATTATCTTCGTTCTCTCCTCTTCCGATTCTTGAAGAATTTTACACAATAAGGCACTACATGTTGATAGTCCGTACATTTTTTTCAAATGAAGCTTTTTACTGTACATTACATACACGAAACCTGCTATAGCTTGTCGGTAGCAGTTTGAATATATAGGTGATTTCGTTTAATTATGTAACCTCTGACCTTTTTAAACAGAGTTAAAGTAGATGATTATTGGGAATTACTCTTATTGTATTTGTCTATACAGTGAACTTGGGAAACGAACAGAATATGTGAAAGAACCGCTGGTTTGCGTGGAACTGAAATCAGTAGCGACGTTGTTGTGGTCTATTTTTAATTCTTATATAAGTAAAATTCTGGTTTAGAAGTATTTGTATTTATTTGCAGGGCAACATAAAATAATGCTTTGGCCTATTTTTAAATCTTGCATACAAAATGTGTTTCTTGGAATTTTCCCGCTTTGGCTTTCCATATGGACTATAATTCTTGAGTAGAAAATAAGTTGCCTTGGATTTTTCCGCTTCGGCTTCACATAGTACACTCCTAGTGGTCGTCTACGAAAGTCATGCACTGAAATTTGGAATGTTTCTAAAAACAGGGATCAAGTTTGTCATTTAGTGGACTAATGGTTCCACCAAATCCAGCGGGAGACAACGTATTTTTCTCATACTTGGACCTCCTTAAACTTAAGTCTTAGCGATGCACCGTTAAGATGTTTTAAATACACTACAGTCAAGATTTCCGTGTCACCGAGGTTCAAAACCACACATACCTTGTTTATGGGCCGCGCTACTCCCAATCACTGCCAACGCGATGAGACTCAGGACTGAACGACGCAACTCAAACATTTCCTAAAAATGAGAAAAAATGCATGCCTCAACGAAAGTATTGTTTGACGGATATGGAAACGACATATGTGTGTGACAGGGGATCGATAATAGTTCTGTGACCTTTGTAAGAAGCAGACAAGAGACATTAAAGCAATGTCTTGTCCTCGGTCACATGACGTAAAGTACCAGGAATCGATTACAGCAGTTACAAAATTGTCACATTTGCTGAAATGCGATTGATTACTGGGATCGCCAGCCAGGCCTCGACGTCAAATATCATGAATCGTTACTACCAGGAAGACATCTTCTGAGTTACTGATCCAATGAAAATCGGCTCATTATGTTAAATAGAACTCAATCGACTGGATTGGCGGACCATCTCTCAGTTTGTGACCAAGTTATAAGGCTTTAAGCGTGCTGGTCACGAATACTTTGTGACGATCTGGCGGCGTCTTGGTGTCTATAGAACGCCGGCTGCCCACCCCTTGCATTCCTCTAGACGTCCAAGCGACAAAATGTTCAGGAACTGTACAGGAGATTAAAATGGAATCAATGCTTTGTTTTCCCATGACTCATGTGTTTTGTGTGAGACTAAATATAATATGAGCAATCTAACCAAACGATTGGTAACAAAAATAGCATAGCAAAAATGAGCGCACCCAATCACGAAAACCAGAAAAGATCTATGTGGAAAGTTGACGTATATGTTCAACATTTGGCCGCTGTTTAGCCGTGTTGATTCCTTAGAAAAACTAAACCATTCTCTTCCGACCTTGTCGCATGAATCGGCAATTCAAGTCACATGCAATACGCATCCGGCTTAATTTCGAATGTAATCTTAAGATTTGCCAGACCGAATAAACTGTTGTCTTGAGTTACCGAAAGATTTGACGTTCTTGTTGGTACTGCAAATAGAATCCAATTACGGTATGGTGATATTGCAAGATCATTTTCAGTTAGCTAAATTGGTCGAAGTACAACTTTAACTGACCTATTGATAAATTTCAAGCTTAGTCGTACGCCAACAGCTTCAGAACACAAGATGCCTTACCTATGCAACCTTCGATGACAGATTTGAGGTTTCTGTACTATTCACCAGCCAGTCTGGGTTGTACATTCTACTTCCACTTTCCTCGCCTTATTTATACGGTCTCCAGAGCATGCGACGACGTGAGGATTGTGTCATTTGTAATAAGACTACTACGTCTGTAGGTAATAACTCAACACCATTTATTTTTTATGATTTTAAAGTGCAACATACATGTATTTGGTATGTCGTTTTGTGCACAGCATTCCCTTGTGAAAAATAAATAAAATTATATGGTCGGAAAAACAATGGTCATGTCTGCAATGGACGATAGTTATACTGGTAATTTTCGCAAAGCTGAACTGCAAAAAAATTAGTCCATAAATTTTTGAGAAATGAATGTGACATTATTGAATATAAAACGCATTAAAGGTATGCGCCACCCCACACAAATGTTTCTTTTTGCCGTTTTAATGAGTCTGCTTAAATTTCACCTCGAGTCCCGTCGACCATACTGGACGGAGAGGTGTCGCTTTAACCAGTGAGCAAAGTTTATATGATTTAGACAAATTGTGAACTTATAGGCTCAGCAGCTGTCTCTTTAAAGACGTATTTGCATCAGTGCTCCTAATTATGCTGATGTATAGCATGAACTAAACGACAATGATATTTAAACATCATCTACGTTAAACAAAGTGCACTTGTATTCAGTTGACATCTTGGAGATGTTGAAACAAAACATTCGCCAACTAGGTGACCTTTTCACTACTGACAGCTTTCTTGTGAGTTCACATTACTTACATCATGAAGTGTTATTCGCCAACATCACGTCACGATACTTATGAAACAGGGCGGATCAATTTCGACACAAAACTTGTTGTTTAAGACATTTGGCAATTTTCAGCCTACTTTTTATTTGCATCGTCCAACTACGTTATGTTTCTAACAAATTTGACCAAGCTGTCACAGAGATGAGGAATTCCATTTTATTTTTTATTTAAAAGTTGTTTACAAAGTCATAGAAGTCTCATCGTGATTCAGTCCTGGGATCTTCCTGTTCTCAAGCCACAAAAGTAAGACTGCGTCACATTGCATTTCTCTCGAACATGCTTTTACACAAAATGTTCTAAAATGTCCACTCGGGTATTTAGTGATGACGGACATGTGTCTGTTATTATTATGACGCGATTAGACCCACAAAAATTGTTAAAACGGCACTGTCGCATCACATTTTCAAAGCTTTTGCAGGTCTGTTTTCTGATTCAAGTAAGCAGTTTAGCATGCGACTAACCGGTGTACTGAAGTAGGCACTCGGTGTGTAGTGAGTGTACCACTGAAAAGTCTATAGCTTAATATTACTGCCGAGGATGACGGGAACAATCTTATTTTTGAAGACATATTTTCTACTTTGCGGTATCAGGTGCTGTGTGCATTTTTTTAGAAAATAAGGGAGATATTGGCAGTATTGTTGGGTTAGGCAATGATTTATTATAACCGTGGATAGGAAATTGTGCCGAAAATTAGACATCCCATGGGAAGAAGGAAGATGAGACCTGCGCACAGGCATGCATCAGGACATCATTTCGTAATCTTCTAAAACTTGTCTTTGACTGCGTTATTTCAGAATCATACAATTTGTGCAGGTAATGTCATTGCAAAGTAATTCAGAAATGTCATTTTCTTGCTTTCAGTTCATGTCTCTGCGAAACAATTGAAGGAATTTAACAAGTTTAAAATATAGCATCGCGCTCGTATCAGAATCAATGGCCAATTAAATTACATTGACTAATTTACGAGGAGAGCTAATACATGTAAACAATTGAAATGGACAACTTAAGATACATGGAACAGTAATGAACTTCATAACCCAGTTTTGTATACTTCAGTTTCACTCTAGATATCGGACTTAACTTGTCAAATAATTCGAAGACGGCCGCCAGCGCATGCCATTTTCAGCATTACCCGAAAAAATCCATCCCGACACAAACCCGCAAAAAGCAAGCCTACTTCTGTAGTTGGAAATGTGGCAACCCGATCTAATAGAAGATGTTTGACGATTCAGTCAATCACTGATACAGCAGCAACTACCGATACAATGGCCAGCTGGTTCCCTACGTGCCTAGCCAGCTCGCAGGTATCACGCAGTAGCACGCGCTTTAGCATTGGTTGATGTAACCTCGGCAGTCATTGGTTAGCTTTACAAAAACGTGAAAAATGGCCGACTATGAACGATATTTAGCCTTGTCATGCGCAAGTGGCGTAGCAGCAACTATTTCGTTTCTGCTGTGCTATTTAATAGCCGCGTGCTTAAAGCACGTACATGCACAATAAACACGTATCTGGCCGATTTAACCGGTGTGTTATTCATAATGTATGAATACAGAAGAGTATCGTAAACAAAAGTCATCGACAGTAGAAAGATGCACTCCAAAAAGGCTCAACCACAATTTCTTGGCTTCACATTTCCTGAACATAAATCTTAAGCACCGATTTGTCTGTACAACAGACCACATTTACACTTCTTCTTCCATCAGTCATGCCAGTTTTTTTGCGTATAGCGCTGCCTGTTGAGAATTCGACCAGCCAATCAGAAACGCCGATGTAAAAAAATTTCTCGAGGAAAATTATGTGATGCCTGCGTGCTAGCTACCACCTATAGCGGCACGAAGGGTACCAGCGAGTTAAAATGGCTGACCAAGGCTCGACTATTCTCTCTAAAACAGTAGAGCCTTAACTAAGAACATTCATTGTAAGTCTTATGTACTAAAACTACGAAATACCACTCTGTGTTTCCACATCTTATCCATTTTTTTCCCTAGTTACACTGTAGTTGACGTCAGACTTGGTGGATTCAGTCGTAATTTAATCATTTGTTGTAGCAGATTGCCTATGCGATGTAGGGTTGCTCGATAAACCGACTAACTGAAATAAATCAGTCGGACAAACTCACTTCACCGGACTCTCTTAATACTCGACAACGCTATTGTTATTACCCATTTTCTTTTGACGATGTGACACAGGCATATAAAACGATTGGTTTCATTGGTTAAAAGAGTCTAACCATCTTCAATCCTTTGCTGTGTTGCACAATGGATGAAACAACAAGCATTATACTTTCCAAAGAAAAGTAAGAAAGTGTGGAAGCATTTCAGATGTCGGACGAGCAAATTTTGTGATAAAGACGTTGAATGCCCCAGTTCCGGATCGACAATCAAGGTCATCACGGTGTCGACATACGCGGCAGTGAAGATACGTCGTGTGCAGACACAAAAAGCACTCTGAGACGATCACAGCCTTCAATAGTAAGCCAACCGACTCTCACGAACCTAGACATTAAAACTGCCTTTTCAGAGAGCACAGCTGATAACAAGTCCAAACCAATACATTTGGTTTTTAAAACACATACACAATACAGACGTCACAACCGTACCGACTTTATTGAGAGCACAATGCTTGAGCGTCAGGAGACTATTGCAGTTAAATGGACTTCTTGAATGTTCGGACAACATGTCATTAACCACTGGTTTTGGAATGAAGATCAATTCCTACTGATAGCTGCATTGCTCTGACTGCCCATTTTGTCAATATAGACTTCGAATTTGAAAACCACGCATTAAAAACAAAATATTTTACCGCTCCCCTTCCCCATGCTGAAACTTTGCTGCAGTCCTAAAGAAAACAGTCAAAGCTGCCTATAAATGTGAATCGTCTTGTTCACCTGGCTAAAATGGGACACAAATTGGGTTTTTTCCTTTCACAAAATCGCCTTTACACCGTGACAGGGATCCATTTCCGTTAAAAATAAGAACATCGAATTCATCAGTGACTAAGACTTTATGAGGGTTGGCCAACCTTACAACTGAGAATTCAAAAATGACGCACGTATACATTCAAAGGGCTTGTACACATGTTATACGAGAGTCGTTCAATAAGTTCTCGGCCTCACCCAGAAAACAACGCGATAGCAACTAATTTTGACTTTTATTTTTCAATATAATCTCCCGTTACATTAATGCATTTCATCCATCTGTGCTCCAGTTTTGCAATGCCTTTGTAAAGGAAGCTTTTGTCGAGCCCCTCAAAATGCTCCTCCACTGTTCTCATGACGTCATCATCGCTCACAAACTGGCGACCACGCACTTAGGCCTTGAAATGTGGAAACAAATAAAAATCAGACGGGGCCAGGTCTGGAGAATAGGCGGGGTGCGGACGGATTTCACTATCCAAATCTACTTGCTTCAGACACTGCAACTTGAGCAATTTGGGTAGATGCGCTGGCTTGATGCTGCAGCACTCCAGCCCCAAACTTCCCGCGTCTCTTCTTGATTGCTTTTTCAAGTTTTTCCAAATGTGATGTAATTCGCACACAGAGGTCATAACTTTGCTCGCAGAGGCACCCAACTTGAACTTTCTCGGGCTTGGGGAACCCACGTGCTTAAATTGTTTACGTTGTTGTTTTGATTCCGGGTCAAAGTGGTGGACCCCTGTCTCATCCTGGGTTACAAGTCTTCTAAATTTGTCTGGATCTGCTTGGAATCTTCATAGAAGTTTCATTGAAATTTGCATTCTGCTCATCTTCGGATCCTGAGTTAACATTCTTGGCACCCATCGTGCATTCAACTTACTCATGCCCAAATTTTCATTCTAAATTTTAGAGACAAACCAATTGCTGATGCAAACAGTGTTTGCCTAATGTTGAACAGTCATCGACTGTCTTTTATAACCATTGCATGAATTTCCTGCAAATTTTCACTGGAGGTCGACGATTTGGAACATCCTGGACGAAGATCATCTTCAACGTTTTCTCTACGTCTCTTGAAACAAGCTGACCAATTTTTTTGGCTGTGGAGCAACTCGGGGAGTTTGTTCCGAGTGTTTTTTTGCATCTCTTAACACTCCTTTTTTTCCCAAGTATGTTATAAAATATTCAACCTGCGTCTCTGTTTTCTTGCTGAGGCCGAGAACTTATTGAACGACCCTCGTATAATGGGACTTTATTTAACTAGAATAAAAGGCCTGGTTCGATTTTCGTTTTAGACACCTTAAGAAAGCAGGCAAAATGCAGCTTTAACGAGCTGACTCTTTTCTTGATTTGTGAGAGGACATGCTGCTTACACTGGTCAAGCAAGTAACAAATGTTGTACAAGACTGGTTTATATCCGGGTACTGATTCCTTCGCCACTGCCAACGTAGCTATGCAGAAGTGACATTTAAACCATAAAATGTTTCTGAAGTAGATGTAGGCAAACACTTTGACGAGATTTGCGCACGGCCTATTATTGTCAGAAAAGTAATTTAGCCACAGTCTGTCTCAAGTTAACGGGCTGGGTAACATAAAACATCAAAACATTAATTTTAGTGTTGCATGACGCCATGTGCATGTTTTTATCATTGGTAACGTGACACGTGATAATACGTGCAACTTTTATGCAACCGGCAACAGCTCACCGAACATCGGCAATGGATATGGCAACTACCCATCAAAATGGGAACCGGCGTAGGTAAAATTCCGTCACCGACGTTTGTGAGCGGTAAACGTACACAGTGCAATTAATACCAGCGGTTGCAATCCTGTTTGAAACTATGAAGAATGTAAAAGATCTTATCACATTTGTAGATGAATTTTGATGACGTTCATCAAATGTTTCAGCCAGAAAATTCACAAGTGCCAATGTTTCATCAGTTCTGGAACCAGGATAGTGTAAGCTCATTTTTCAATTTATATGATAAATAGCACAAAATGTGAAAATGTGTTGTTTTTCACAAATTCGGAATTAATTACATTTTATTTTGATATTCAAACATATATCACAAAATGATCTTAATTATTGTTTGGTTGAAAACGCAATCGCTGTACTTGATTCAATCCAGCCGGTTCAACCGGGTCGACCAGCTTGGAAACCTCATTGGTTCTCCATTGCGACTTGAAGTTTATAACTCAATGGGAAGTCTCGCTGCCTGGTTGGCGGACCCGCCGAATGTATATCGTAAACAATATGGCTGTACCAGTTTATTGAAAAGTGATTTCTGTTACAGACATGGGCAATTTACTGTCTTTACTCTTTACCTGTACTTCAAATATCTAGGAACTTTTTCTGTTGTCTTTTGGGTTTTTTGGGGGCTTTTTGAAATCAGGCTAAGGCTAAAGGCCAGAAATCTGCCTAAAACTCAAAGCCAAGAATACAGATATCCGTAGCCCGTTCGGGGGCAGACTAAAAGCTAAATTCAAGAAAAAAATCAACTTTTGGCTAAAGTTAAAAGAAAATAGACTCTTCGAAATACAGCACCCTAAATTTGATCTAAAATTCTAGGGTGTAAAGAATCTAATCGGTGCCGTGTCTGAGATTATATCCAGCAGCAGAAGTATTCCTCGACTCATTAAATCTGTCAAACAACTTGACGGACCATTACTGCAGATTTGTCCATGAAGAGAGGATAGCGGCTGATAACAAACCTATTTCACAACCTCTGTGTCCCGGTCCAAGAGGAATAGCTTTACGTTTGCCTCAAAGTGTGTCTTCGGAGTTCGTACATGGATTTTCGTGAGCAGGTTTTCATTTAGGAGACGGCATACTGGAATTTTGGACGGATTTGGCATATTCTGCGCCCCCTAGTGGTCATGTTTATTAGTTTCGATTCCGTACCACTCAAACGCCGTTGAGTTTGGACGATCTAACAACTGTGGCGCTCCTAGTGTTGATTTTATCGTTTTTTGCGTCCACGGCTCTATATATTCTTAACCATTTGCAAGATGTTTGATAAATTTTGTGTTTTTCTGTAAATGTGACATCGGCTGCCCACGAGTTTTAGGCAATTTAAGGTTTACGTTTGCATTTACATCTTATAGTTTCCCAATGGTTTTTCACGAAATTTATCACAAATAAGCTTCAGTTTTGACGGTGATAACAGCGTTAAAAAACGAGTATCGCGAATTTGTCCTACCATTCGTGACCAAAAACGGATGAAACGTATCTGCCTCAAGAGCAACGTAGTCCTACGAAGTGAAATCTGGCATTGTACAAGGGAAAAATTGAGCCCCTTCTCAGGAACTCAATGTTGACATTTTTAAGTTACAAAAACTGACTCGTTTCTAAAAGAACTCCTTTTCCATCGCTTTTTGATGATGTGCACCAGGGCCCAGATGCATAAAGGTTATACGTCGTAAAGCAACAATGATGTCGCAATATCACGCGCCACGTTGTTATTGTTGTACAATGCTCATGACGTAATGCAACAATCAAACTCATCCAGCGGATAACTTTGAAGTTTTATGCAATCCAGCGCAGAATACTTCCCATATATCTATGAAAGTTTGCTACAGCGAATGAAGACAAACAAAAGCTTTGACTCTAAATTTGCTCAACAGACAGTTTGAGATTTGTACAAAGGACGTTTTCCCTTAAAATCGGCACTTTAGCCTGACTTACTAACCAGTGCGTCACAGCTCCCACACCTTGTAAATTTCACCCCGGTGTACAAAAAGTCACAATCTGGTAAGTGAGTGTCACTTTTTACATTTTGTGGATAATAAATTACGAATGGAACTAACCGCATGAATGAATGGTTGGGGATTATAAATTTAATTTCAAAACAGTGTCGAAATCAAAACAACTATTTCATTTTGCGTTGAATGTATTCCAAAGCATTATGTAGTGTACAGTTTGACTGACCTCGTAAATACATTTGAATGTACAATTAAATTTGATTTACGTGCAATCTTAGTTTCAGTGAGTTCTGTTTTGAACTTTAGCGAGTAAGAGCATGCCTGCAAAGCGTGTATTTTACGATGCAATATCCAGAGTCAGACATTTGGACTTTGTCATATGGAACAGACATTAGGTTTGCATGAATTTCATTTATTCTTAATTTTAGGGTTTTTACGACCGTTTTCACTCGAATCTAGGATGACTGCTACATCCTCATATTACTTGACTAATAAATATAGGCTTTAAGTATCTGACATGTAAATTTTTGAGTACTTAAAACCTAAATATATTCAAGCAAAATAACGAGACATCTCCTTATGACACAATCTCTGGCAAGTTGGCACCATTACAAATTTGAACTACAAGTATTGCTGTTTACGTTTCCTATGTGGTTACCAGTGCAAATCGTAGGGAACACGTCGAAGAGTGTTCCCGGTGCACATGGCTGTGGCGTTGGCCACGGAGTGGAATTCAAGTAATCCCATTGGAAGAATTTGGTACATCCGGGGATCGGTGCTGGTTGGTAACGGTTGCCCTGCATGACGCAGCATCTCTGCTTTCGGAGGCAGTCCATGATTGGTGCTACAACAGAAGTGAACATGTGTGTGTAAATTTTTAATAATTCCTCGTTTACTAAGCCAGTTACTAGAAGTTTCACTTATAAGCCCAAGCCCGTTCCAAGAAACTGACTTAAGTTCACTTTGACTGAAGTCTAACATTTGTCTCCACTTCCAAACTTTGAAACTTCTACATCCGGTAAGTTAGTCACAACTTTGACAAAACTTATTTTAAAAACTTATGTCAAAGTTAAGATCTCTTTTTTGAAACGGACTTTAGTCAAGTTTAAGTTTTATCTTAAAATTTACGGAAATACAAGATTTGTCTTGGTATGCCAGTTTTCTTGGAACGGGCCCCTGATCGCCAAGACTTTCGTGCAAGAGACCTAAAATCCGCATTGTGGTGCAGTTGCATGCAGACATTTTGGCCGTTCAGTACCAACCCGAGAACAAATCAACTCATCTGAGCACACAACCAACAGCGGCTGGACATTTAGTATGACTCCTTACTAAGGTCGGAATTTTAGCAAAATAAATTCCGACTACCTTATGGTCCATCAGAAAGCAGGGTCTCGCCTGGTTCTCCTCAAAAGCTGTGGCGACGAGAATGCGGTAGCTAGACACTTGTGGCGACCGTGTGAGAAGCACCACCTTGGGAGAGTAGTCCCAAAATTGAGGCCATAAAAGTGGGCTGGAGTGAACAGATGTGTCTACTGGGTTATCCAAATGTTCAATTATAAAGCAGGGGCGAATCCAGGATTTTGAGATAGGGGGGCAAGGCAGAATATCAACCAGAATTTTACCCGTCAGACATTCGCACTCCTGAACTGCCAAATGGAATATGGAAGAATTTTAAGGGGGCGCATGACCCTCTTGTCCCCTCTAAATCCGCCACTGTAAAGAGCCCTATAAACTATCTTTAACTAAGAATAATTTTGATGAGACAAGAACAGAACCTTTTATGCCGTATTATTTGCGGTACTTAAAAACTCAAACGCCGAAGCAGGTGTTTACAGATTTACTTCTTAGAGGATGAAACACAAGGACCTGGCAAATAGAAACGTCCATTCTGTTAAGAGCAATTGGCAGAGTTTTATAACAAATAGACGTTTTCTTGTGTCTTGCCACAGGTGCCTTATGCAAAGTGTCCAGCAATGTAACCTACGTATGTCTAAAAAATGTCAGGAAACTCGCACGGTTTTAGTGACGACATTACCTAATGTGCCTATCAAGTTGTACTGATCCAGCCAACAGCCTGTCCATCCGGGCACGAAGGGTCCTTGAATATTAGTAACTTTCGTCATGTCCAGTGCATTAGGAGTGAATGAATAGCCAGGAACTTGGTACCATTGGTTACTGGCGAAACGATTAGAAAATCCCATCTGAAATGATAAGGCAAACTCTCAACCGCTATAGATAATTGACAATACTTTGGCACACACACACACTGGTGGATGTGATAATCCCGACACGTCAACGTTACGCTCGTCTTTCATTTTAGTCCCACAAACAATCATTGTTAATGAAGCAGAAAGAGAATTTTTGATAAGGATGGGAGACTTAGAGTGCGAGTCAATGATTTAAGGAGATCAAACTAAGAAAGGAGCACATAGCCCCGTCACACCGGAGGTGCGGTGCCACTGCAGTGCTTGTAGGGCATAAACCGCAGTGGCACCGCCATGATAGCCATGGTTCCGCAGTGGGTCCGCCTTTGATCGGAAAACTGTCAAAACCGCGGACCTTCGCGGTGGCACGGCGGAAACTTTGAACATGTTCAAAACTTTCGCAGTGCCACCACGGGTTGGGCCAATTCCCACCGGGATCCCCTTTATGACTGCTGTGGCACCGTACAAGGACCGCAGAAGCACCTCCATCAACGCCGTGCTTCCGCAGTACAACCGCCGTGCAATCGCCGAAAACGTAGACTGGCTACCTTACGGCGATCCCGTGGGGAGAAGAAGAACACGCGTGACGAGTAGGGCAAAACTATGAAACACTACTGGCGGTGTCACCACGGTGATGGCGGTTTTGACCAAAAACGGTAGTGGCACCGACCCTCTGGTGTGCCGGGGCATTACCTGGTTTTAAAGCACGTGAATTAGCTCATGGGAATATACGTCTGAATAAAGCAAAATAACTGTACCTTCAATGTCTCGCAAAATCACTGTACCTTAATAATGTCTCGCAAAATTTTTACATTTGATTAGTATTTTGCGTGAACGAATTACAAAAAGTAAATGGAAAATATGACAAGTGACCTATGGAAACCGGAAATCGCCGACAAGCCAAGTCTCAAGTGTGCATTCTAATTCCCATCACCAGTGGCCACATCTGAGTCTTAGCAGTGACTAATCTCGTGGCGTGCGTTCAGTAGACGCTAGGACCTATGCTAGGACCTAGCTAAAATCTAGTCAAAGTCACGTGTTCTTATTTATAATACACGGCAATATCTCACGTAATCTCGTGAAGTCTTGCTTTTTAGAGAGGTCCTAGCGTTACTGAACGGGAGGCAGTTTTTCTTATCGTCGATCGTGCAACGATACCAAGCTTTTTGAATCGACCTGAGATCTGTTGGAGAACGGTTGATCTCAATGATTTAGTACCGGTAATCCATGAATAGAGTTGAAGGTTTGAAATCGGAGATACGCCACTGGATTTAAATGTTAATTTACCCTAGAACCCTTTCTGATTGTTTGAGTACGTATTCGGTATCAGTTGTATGTCAACTGAAAAGGTTCTACTGTTGTAGTATTAGTACTTTCACAAGAGATTTCAGCCACCTATTTGTTTGCGCATGTGGAACTTAGCAACGGCAACCGGGGTGAGAGTGGCTGCGGTTGTGTGAACTAACCACAATGCGTGTCTAAAACAGTTCTGTCCCTCGTTGGTTGCATTTCTTCTAAACAGTTTTGGAAGTGTTTGAAAGACAAGATCAAAACAGTTTGAGCATGAAACTTGGCTTATCACATAAATTTACAGTTGCTATAAGAGTATTGAAAACGTACCGCAGCTTCAGTCCCGCCTAGACCAGTAGATGGATTTCCACCACTCGCCGTACCAGTGGTCCACTGGAGACGGTCGTAAATCTTGAAGGCAAAAGTTCTGGGTCCGTCCGAGACAATTACAAGTTGGAAGGTGTTAAGCTGAAATATCAGGTATATTTCAAAATCGAGAAGATTAAACACTCTTCACCATGAATTCAAAATGACCTACATGTATGTTGAAGGGTCGGTTTGCTGAAAAAATGTATATTGGTGTATATACAGACAAATACGTTTAATACATACACATAAACATATACACATTTACATATACATTTACATATACATTTACATATACATTTACATATACATATCCAGTCTTTAAGTGCCATTACTTTGGGCGATTATCTCCCCAAAATCAGATTGTTCCAAATGTTCGACGTAAAAAATATATTCTGACCCTGGTGAGACGTTTCAAAACAGAAAGCCTTAAATCATGCCCGAAAAAGATCAATCGTGTCTATGACGGATCAAATAACAAAGGCGAAATTTGTGTCCACACTTAAGCACCAGCCACTTTTTGTAAATATCGAAATTTTTATCGTTTGCCTTCGTAACAAACACTGTGTGGTTTATTTATTTGTAGGGTACTCTGACTTCAAGTGTTGCTTTTCGATTCAGCACAATGCGTCCACGTACCTTTTGGCGGCCTTGGGAGTTGGCTCCAAAGAACGTGCATCTGTACCACGTGATAACAATCACAATCGTGGGGTTAAAGTTGGGAATGCCTTGAAGCGCCTTCTCTACAAGTTTTTTCCCTCGTTGAAGATCCGTTGCGCTTGTTCTCTTTCCGTAAAAAACTTCGCCATTTCCAAACCTAGTGTCGATATCTGCCCAATAGGCTGCTATTATTCTCTTATTCTGAGCAGGGTGACTCATCGGACGAGGCGTATACCACCAAACAACGCCATCGAACGTCACGATTCCGTTGTTACAAACCTACAAAGATTGTACTCGGACATGAAATACCGCATGTAGAAAATCAGAAAATACATAATGAAATTGTACCAGGCGTTTTGTTCGTAATTGAATCATTCAGCCGGATAAATAAACGACATGGTTTGCCATTTATGGATTAGTTTCATTAGGACGCACAACCACGGGAAATTTGCTCGCATGATGGTGACAACACTTGTGTTGCCTTGTGACTGTACATGTATATGAAGAAACAAATTCTTTTAAGACGCCCATGACTCATAGAAGAACAATGGAGATTACACCTTTTCTTTGTGCAAACATTAAAACGTAAGCAACACTAACCCACATTTTGGTATAAGATGAGCCAAAATATTTGATTGGTGTGCCAAAAGTAAACTTTTGGCAGCCGTCATCCGTCGTCCCCATAAGTGTGTCTCCAGCAGCTGGTCCAAACGGGAACATCCCGTGGTTATGGTCGGGCTTGCGTTCACGGGACGGGGATGGCCGAGACTGATCGTTAGGTTTTATCCTCGTCCTATCGTCCAAAGATTCTAGAACAATGAGAGAAAAACATTTTTGCTTTGATTTTTTTGTTAGATGGATTTCCACAGTTTAATGGAATAAAGACAACAAAAAGTGAACAGATGTTTCAGGCAATAGTGTTAAAATTATTATACAGCCACATATATATCAAAAGCTAACGTGTTCTTACAAGTCACTTTTGTAGTTCCAAGATGTTGTGTACGAAGAAGTCTGAGACTTTCAAACACTTGAAAAAGAAAATAATGCATTTTGGCTTTTTATCAAGGTTTTAACTTAATATTACGAAAAATCTGTGGGCCAAGCGTCCTTAATCGGCAATTCAGTAAGCATGTCTGTAAATAAGACTAACTGACTAACTTTACAGCGAATTTTGCCCATGGGTGTCCAAGTCGAAGACCACGAAGTGAATGCCGAGACTTTCCAGATTGATCAGACAAATTGGCACAAATTGGGAGAGATCAGGGACGTCGGGTGGACACCACTGTTGCGTTCGGAACAGTTTCAATATATCTTTGAATTTTTTGAAAATTTGTATTTTTGTATTTTAGTGCTGCTAATGTGTAAAACGAAGCGGGTTTGACCGCATTAGATTTTGGTTACAGCCACCTCAACAGAGGCACCTCTAGCAAAAATGCTGTATTGCCGTGAGTCACTGAAAACCACGTTTAATTAAATCCATGATTGTTTAAGGAAAAAAGCGTAAAGACGGAAAACCACGCACTGACCTCACTACGCCCTCTCATGGGATCTCGGAGTACTATTTAGCCAATGGTGTAGGGCAATTAAATCCATGATTGAAATCCTTTTCAAGTCTCATTAACTGCGCTGCATGATGCCATGTTTCAGTGACGTTCATATTTTCACTGATTTTTTACGTCTGTGCAATGAGTGTCTTAAACGTTAGCTTTAATTTTGCATTTTACACAAAAAGGTTACGTCGTTAATTCTTTTTGAATGTTTTGTTTTGATGTGAAACAAGAAGGAAAGAGTGTTACCAATTTAGGTTTTGAGTATTTTAGCTCAAAAATCTCCACCTATGGATGTGCCACTTAACCTCCTCCAAAGCGCGCCAACTTCAAGATTCCAACTGGCCAACTGTTTCTCATTCTACAAGGAATATGTAATATTGTTGGGATTGTAAAATTAGTTAAGCTGACCGGAAGAAAATGAGGAGGGGACTTGCTTCCTTAATTATTTCAAATTTGCTGTTTTACTGCGAATTCAGACACAAATAATAGCTACACTTGTGTTTATACCTATTCTCATGTTTTAAAAAAATCATCATTATTATCATCAATTACTATTATTATTATTATCATTATTATTATTATTTATTATAGCTGTTACCATTATTATTATTATTATTATTATTATTATTATTATTATTATTATTATTATTTATTATAGCTATTACCATTATTATTATTATTATTGTTATTATTATTATTATTATTATTATTAATACTATAACTATTACCATTATTATTATTATTATTGTTGTTATTGTTTTTGTTATTATTATTATTATTTGGCCCTATTACTGTTACTGATTCCATTACCAGTATTTCATAATTAAAATATGACGTTGTAAAATTTGACATGGCGTGCTACAATAACAAAAAATCAACACAAGCTTTTCAAATCAATAAAGAGTGGTGGGCACGGCTGCTCGTCCATGAGCAACCCTGTTCATTCCTACCTTGGGCCCGTTCCACGAAAATTGACTTAGCTAGAGAGATCTTCGGTTTGACTTAAGATTTTGACTTAAGTTTTGTCTTAATTTTGACTACCTTACCGAATGTGGAGGTTTCAAAGTTTGAAAATTGGAACAAATCTTAGACTTGTGTGTACTTGATGTTATATTTGCCGTTTTGTTCGCACCCATTTAGTAAGCAATCGACCAGTTTCTATGTGTACCGTGTACCCATCTGGTGCTCACTAGCAACGTAAACATTTGTACTATCGTACCCATCTGGTACTTAAATGTTTACTGCTGTTTCGTGGTACACTGTACCCATCTGGTGCGTACCATTACTTCTGTGTATACAGCCGCGACCCATAAATTGCCAACACACCTTAACAGTCATTTATCAAACAACTGTCGTGCTGTGTTGTTTGTCCCCAATAATGAGATTCATGGCACCATGCCAATGAACAATCGTTTTATTGTTCATTGTCTACGTAGTAATCGGGAGGTGCTTTCTCCCACCCACCCCCCTCTCTCCCCCCTACGCACCCCCCCNNNCCCCCCCCCCCCCCCATCTCTCTCTCTTCCACGTCCGTCTAACGAGAAAAATCCAACTCCTCTTTCGCTCGTATTTTTCCAAATCTCACAGTTCTGCATTCATCCCATCTTTTCTACCCACTTATATTCTGCTCAACTCTTCATCATGACAACATTTGAGCCCACCAAGTGTATAAAAAGACAGAAATCATCGTTATGTGTATTCAATGTTTTAAGGTGTCATTTAATTCAGCGAAAAAACATGTATCAGTTGCACTAGTCCCTTGGAAAATTAAAAAAAAACTTCATCCCTCGTACTTTCGTTTGAACTTTTACACAAAACGGCGGTACAAAAGCGGACTCGTCGAGGTGCTCAGATGTATACAGAGAGCGGTATTTTTGCCTAGTGATCACTCCTAGCACATTTAGCGAACACCTGAAGTATTAAATATTGCTAAAACGGTTTTGAGTTGAAATTTTGATTGTGCTGTGGAACCGCCACGTGTTACGCGTAACAGTAGGCCCTGAATCGAAAAGATACGCACCAGTCTTTCCATCCGCATTCGTCCCTGTCAGCGACAGCGCGAGAAGTACTAAGGCTAAGCAGTACATTATGACGATTGTTCTGTAAATGAGGAAACAAAATGTACTCTACAACATAGGCATCGTCAGTATTGTGCGGCAATAACGTCCAGATCTTTCGATTGGGGCACGGCATTCAGCTTTGTGATGGCCATAGGCACATGAGCGTAGGATAGTAGCTTCGTGAGGAAGCCATGCACAAAGGTGACTGGAACTAGACTAGTTGCATATAAATCAATAAAGATGCTGATACATGTATAACGGTTCAGAACACCTACTGCTGTTAAATAAGAGTACCGAGAACTGTTCTCAGGGGGAGCAAATGGTAGTTTTTGTACTCCAATGCACAAAAGTCAGGAAATTTTCAAAGAAAAACATAGTTGTGTTTTGACAACAAACCCAATAAGACATTCAGTTACATTGCAGGCAACGGCGATTCCTCAGCGCAGCTGATACGCTGATTTATACGCTGATTTATACGCTGATTTATACGCTGATTTATGCGGAGATCGATTAACAGCAGTGGTCCTAACTTTTCTAAAATGAGAACTGTGTGAAATGTGGGCCAATGACGCAGCAGTTGAAGGAAAAGTGGCCGTTGTGTGGACAGTGTGTAAGAAGTGAGAGGTTCAGTTTCGCAGGAGAAATTGATTAGCTAGTGTTATCTCTTTAGAATCATATGTGTTCCTTCTCTTTTGTTACGTGTATATCTTGAAAAAACAAGTTTCGAGGTTCTAAGTCTGAGAAAAATATCATTATTTCTCAGTAAATCAATTTCTTTGCGCTGGAAAATGGGAATATTTTTGTGAGCATGGGGCATCGTTTATACACAAATGTACAAAGCAAGGATACAAATGTACCTATAGATAAGAGATATTCAGGAAAAGGTTTTGGACATTGGGTTGCAAGACAAACTGCAGATGTTACAAAAGCCTATGCAGCGATAGCTTTTACGCAAACACGTTTTACGTATTTCCGTTATATTTTTGTCTTGGAATGTTGTCGTGGAACACATTCTCCACTCACCACAGTGCATTTGCAAATGAATTAAAATCGCCTTTAGCTAAAACACGAAACAAGTTAATTCCCTCGTGTTTGTGCTCTTTTCCTTCAAATTCTCTGAAACCTTGATTCAAAGAGATACTGCGAAAAACATATAAATTTGCCGTTAAACATACATGTAAGAATCTCCTTGCACATTGTACAGTTTGTTTAAAGGGTACCTGTTGTGAGGTTTTGTAGGAACTTATCGACAAGTCTGACTATTAAGCCAAAATGTCTTCAAAACTATAAATTTTAACTCAATAAATGTACATATCTATAGGAAGTAAAAATATCTTAAAATTTGATTTTTGCCTTTCACCAATTTGTCTTTCAATGGGTCATGCACAGGGCCGTATCATTTTAGTAAGTTTATCAAACAGAAAGGTTCGTTGACAGTGGTATACATAACACGGACAATTTTCGTTTGCTACGCATGCAAACATTCTAGATGAATTATCATTTTGTTTTCATTTATGCAAATTTTTGAGCTTTTTCATAGCCCTCGTGCAAAAGTGAAATATTCTAAAAATAATTACTATAGCAATTTATAGAACGGAACATAAAGCATAGTATCGGAAAGTTTCGTGCTAATAAGGTAAGCTACAAGTATTTATGAAATATGATATTCCAAAGTTAGCAAAATTTAGACATTAATCTAGGTTCCTACATGCATGTAACCGTAAAGTGCATTTTCACAACTCGAATTCATACTTACAATTCTTCTACGATGTACTACAAAATTAATTCAACGATCTTCTTTTTATAGAAAAACCGAGACTATTTTTCATCTCATCAAATTGTCATTTTCATGTGGTTGGCGTAGAAAAATCAAAAAGCGTACACAACCGTTATTGAATTGCAGTCAATCAAAGTTGCTGGCGAAATACTAATGTTTTAAAAAAAAAACGCGTTTTTCATTGTGTTTTCTAAGATCCGTGCTGTTTGAGTGTTCTTTAGCTACGTATTTACGGTTACTTACCTGAGATTGAATGCAGAACATACGGACACGGGAAATTAAATTTCAGGGCTAAAATAAGTGAAGTAGATAAAAATAAGTAGCGAAAATGTAAGATTTACTGGCACTTTACGCAATCACATATACATGTCAAAATAACACTCCATAATATAAACAATAAAAAAGCAACTATGGGCCACAATGTAGGTCAAATCCGCCTGAAACAGGAGCTGTGATAGATACTTTTTAACTTACCGAACTTCTTGAAATTCTGTCAAGGAACTCCGAAAATGCGTAGGTAAACGCTTTTGTTTCTATAGACATACATATTGTGAAATGTTGCCGAATGAGCCAACTTACACTTCTTCGAGCTCTCAATATCCTATGAAGCGTCCTCATCTTCAATCACTGGTGGTTTCGATGTTCTTGTTGGTGACGGAAATCAAGTCTTATCACATGAAAGTGGCTTGATTCACTTGTCTTTTTTATCAGCTAAATACTGAAGAAAATCGGATTTAGTCAGACTCCGGTCTTTCATTGGCTCAAAATTTGGAACTTGATATTTAAATTGATACCGCCTATGCGCTCTTCCTTGAAGTGTTCAATCGACATACCTTTGAACTTAAATTATTTCTACTAAAACAAAAACAAAAAATCGAACATGTTTTTCCATTGCAGTACATACGTGTTTCAAGGGAACGGACGCATCAGTGATCCCTACACTTCAGTCGCGGTCTAAAATGAATGTCCTGTTTTTGATAAAAAGCCACACTGCCGTTTGTGCATGATTATGTGGGAGTAATGATGAATGCTTAACTGTGTGGTCTCCTACTTTGTCGCCAAATGAAAACAAGAATCTTATCCACTTAAAAGATGACTTAGGATGTATATACATGTGTACTGTACCTGTAGTTACGTTGTGGAGCTAACAACAAAGCTTTTTTGCCAAAATCATTTCATTTAGATATGGGACAGATTCGTAGTAGCTAATCGGGCGTAGACTATTCTGGTTCTATTGTATCATTTGTCCTGGAAAATCCTTGGTCTATCATATTATAAAATTTTAGTCCATCATTTGGGAAATTCAGGGTGCAACCGCCTAAGCAAATAAACAGTGCATTTAATAAAAATAAATAATTGTTCAGGGAATATATTGTTATTCCATCTACAAATATTAGCGTTACACTGTATGATCGAGACATAACGGATGACTGCGACTTTCGGACGGATCCGACTGCCACTGTGCCCCCTAGGGGAAATTCTATTTTACCGTTTCCTACACTATCAGGTGTCTTTCTCGAATTTTCACGAAATTTGACAATATGTTTTTTAGGAGACAACAAAGCCGTTACGTTTTGGACGGGTTTGGTGTGATGTTCTGCCAAACCACTTAACGGACCATTGTTTAAACTGGCTGATGTGTTCCTGGTGAGATCACGGCTGACCTTGTTTTTCGGACGGCTCTGACTACCGTGGTGCCGCCTATGGCAATTTATTTTGTCAAAGTGTGCGTCAACGCCTGAGTCTCCTGTAACTGTCGCAGGGTTTTTGTGATATTAACTAATTGTGCCAATAACTGATGACGATTTCTTAACGGATCTGACTACTGCTGCGTCTCCTAGGGGACGTATTATTTTGTTACGTTTACCTCTATATCGTCTTCAAAGCTCCTAGACAGATTTTCATGAGCTTCAGCAAATAAGTTTTTTATTAATGAGACGACTATGCCGTTCTATTTGTGGACGGATTAAATTCACTGTGCACAACCTAGTAGCCATTTTGTATTATTTTCGAGTCTGCTTTAGTGCAGACTCTCTATCTGACAAAGGATCGTTAAGAAAGGTGGCAGATGTTTGCCTGCTGAGAAGAGTACCACTGAAATGGTTTTCCAGAGAACTGACTACTGTTCTGCCCCCTGGTGTCCATCAACGACCGAATCTCCCAAACTCTTGCATGATCTTTGTGAAATTTGACAAATGTATACCTAATGAACGTGAATACAGAAAATGATTTCTTTGGCGCTGTGCGCCTCCCTGTGGCAATTTTATGTGTTTACGTTTGCCTCTGTATCTTTGAAGGTTTTGTGCGGATTCTCATAAAATTTGGCTATAGGGAGACAGCGACGTCTTTCCTTTAGCTCCGTTGGGTATGACATAAATGAATTGCTCGCCACCCATAGACCATTTTATGTCGTTAATAAACTTACCACGAAGGATCCCGTTTGCGTTGAAGTTGTGTGTATTTCTACGTTTTGCATTGCTATTGCTTGTTTTAGTGTGGCTCCACTTGATTCACCTTGCCGGTTCCACTGTGACAGGGTCCCGTGGACCTCAAGACATTACCCTTTATTTGCTGTGAAAAAGGTTCATTTTTTTTCTGTGAATTCAATCTCAAAATTCAACACTCCGGCCACATGAGCGATCGCCATTTTTCTAGCACACGCTCGGCACACTCGTTTGATTTGCTTGATTTTGCGAGATCGTGCGAGATTTTGCTTTTCTTCCATGAAACTACGCTTACATAGAGAACGCTTACGTGATCAACCGGCTGAGACTCCAAGGATTTGATTCAATCAAAGTGACTGAAAATGTTTTGATCCTACGCACCTACTTCACAAGGAACTATGGAGGCAGCACTGTCTAAAAATAATTCCTATAAATGATGTTAGTAACTAGCAATTATGTGTGTGTTCCAAGAGATTGGATTTTTGCACAGATGATTTAGCTTATTTTTCATAAATACTTGTGTTGATCGAAAGAACAAATTTCTGCCTTACGCCTCAAGTCACTTTTGATGAAAGAGACCCTGATTGGTCAGTAAGCCGGAAGTCGTCATCAACAACAAATCAGGCGTGCGTTCAGTAGACACTAGGACCTACGCTAGGACCTAGCTAAAACCTAGTCAAAGTCACGTGATCTCATTTAAAATGCACTGCAATATCTCACGTAATCTCGCGAAGTCTTGCTTTTTAGCGAGGTCCTAGCGTTACTGAACGGGAAGCAGATGTATTAGTCAGTTGAACGGCGCAACCGGCGAAGTGAGTGTAGCCTGTGAGCCAGGGGCGGATCCAGGATTTCTAGTTAGGGGGTGCCACGACAGAGTATTAGCCAGGATTTTGCCCGTCAGACATTCGCAGCCCCCAACTGCCATATGGAATCTGCGTGAATTTTAGGGGGGCCATGGCCCTGTTGGCCCCCTCTAAATCCTTCACTGTGAGCATCTAGGCAGTTTCACTTTTTCCGAACGACATGAGAGCTGCGGAGTGTCACGTCTGAAGTAATAGACAACGTTTATTAAAAGCGCATTATTTTTATTTATTATTATAGTAAAATGAGCATCCTTTCACTTCTGCGTGATTAACATGTTTGAAGGTGAAATGGTGTCCTACAGCAGTGCAATATTTTAGTTTCTCGACAAGAGTACCTTTCAAGTTAATGTTGACAAAGCTGTATTTGACTGACTGTACCTTTTTAAGGACGTTTAAACACTTGACATTATTGCATTGCATCCGTGCTTGTGTTTGCCATGCACTTGTTTATCATTGTTAACATAAATATAATGAATCTATTCTTTTGGACAACTCTTGATTTATGCCGACTTACATTGCGTGGGCAACCCGTCTCCTTTGAATGGGTGTAATAAATAAATTTGAAAAATTGCGTGCGTCGTGTACAAGTTTTTAATAGATTGTCGTTCCTGACGTCACTGTGTTTTAGTTTATATACGGTGCGGTTGCATGTTGACCGTTTCAGTCCATTAGCGTTGTACTTCCTATGTTGCGAAAATCTCTTACCAAGATGCTGTTTCGTCTCGCTGATATTTTCCTTTCCGAAGTTAGCCTCGCCAGTCGGATTCTATAACCAGCACCGCTTTCCTTTTCTTTTTGGAACTTTAGTGGGAACTAAGCGTTCCGAGGCTTAGATATTTCAATGTAAGATACTAATCAGCGTTGTAAGCCTTCTGGGAGACTCATTGTAGGTGTACGAAGCGAGAACATGGCGCAATCATGCCTTGTACCCCACTTATGAAGTTGGGGACAGCGTCTCCACTAAACAGGGAGGTGAGAAGCAGGGATACTGGGTGGTACATGCTCTCCAATGATTTACCGGAGTGAAGGTACATTTGTAAAATCTTCGCGGTGACGGACGCAGGCGTGGGGGACGGGATTGGCAAAAGAAATGACAAAACATAATATGTTCAACAGAAAAGAATAGAAAATGACATTTGTCAACTTCCAGCTCTTAATTTACCTATAGGGAACCTGGATGGGACATATCTAACAGGAGGCCTCTAACGTTTTGAAGTAGGCCAACGGGTCGTCTACTCTGCTTTTACATTATGCTCTTGTTCGTGTTCGTCTATACGTCACAAAAGTTCGAGGAAATTTGCTTTGCACAGATTTTCCAGGATAAATTGATTAATTCTTGTTAAAACTCAAGACTGCAAAGCTTTAGTTCTCCAGGAACCTCTCTATGGCGAGGGATAATGGACTCTTGTGTCTTTCTTTTCTTTTCTACCTTCTGTTATCTTCCGATGTAAATCCCAATTCTTGGATGGGGCCTGCTGATGACATCCTTGGCTAACATTTTCTTCCTTTTCCTTGTTTACATCCTTTGTTTCAAAGAGGGGGTCCGCAGTTATGGAGTCAGTGGCCTCACTTTTTCTGTACTCTTGAAGCCGTACAGCATTTTATGTTAAGGGAGGATATCCCATGATGGAAGGAGGTTGGCCCGCTAATGGAAACAACTGTCACTTTTTTTCATTCTTTAATGACATTGCGTTTCCTGTCAGTGTATTTCGGTTCTGGAAATTCTCCTTCCGTGGTGATTTAAAAGGTGTTCTTAAATTGATCAAGACTGGAGATGTACTGACAGTCGTCTAAATAATGTGCAACCCATATGCCCAACATAGATTCCTAGAGCATGGCAACAATCCGAATGATGCACTGACACCAGGCTGAGCTAGAGGGTGACGGAAGGAAAAGTGGCAGAGATTGTTGAGCACACGTGTATCTGTTAGAGTGTGAGAGTGATGCTGCGCGCAGTAAGTCAGAAGCATTGATCATTAAATTTGAAAGCCCGAGTATGAGCTGGACACCCCGAAAACACATTCTTAAGTCGTATGCTTGATCTCTTGTGTCTGAACTTGATGCGGTATGTAACAGGAGTCTCTGCAATTGTTTACTAATTTTCCCACCTTTCCATACGTTTGCCCGCCAGTTGCTTTAGATTTCTCTTTCCTGTCTATGACGGATGTTCCGATCGAAAATCCGGGAATAACTGTAAATTATTTATTCGTGTATTGATGTTCTCTTTGTTTTTTTCAATGAATATTGGGGTGCTGTTGCAAGAGCATGTGTCATTCCGAATTCATGAGAGGTCTATGCAGAAGCCATGGTAGAGTTTAATAGCATTTATGAGAAGACTATGCAGAAGACATGGTAGAGTTTAGTAGCATTTCCATGTTTCAGAATCTACAAAATCAGCTGATTTATAGGAGAGTTCAATAATTATTAGAAGTGTGAGAATTGCATGATCCTTCAGCGAACATTCGGAAATTCGGGACATTTCTAGCATCTTACCAAAAACAGCAGAATGCATTAAGTGATTTTTGCCAATGTGAAACAAGCCTCTAAGAAATTGATGTTTCGGTGAATTTTGAAGTAAGATGATGAAATTCAAGCACTTCACTCAGTGGGCTAGCCACTACCCATTTTCAACAAGGGATTTTAAAACAGTCCTTTAAAAAGTGTACCAGGGACCCCGGAACCAGGCTATTTTAAAGCATGACACTAATAAAGTGAACTCATTCACCGCGTTTATGACACTGTAGCATACTCAATTTATTTTGCCTTCATACACTGAGTAAATCTACATAATCTCATAGCATGGACATGCAAGTAGCATCGTCAACGTTAGCCTTGTGGTTACACGTGCAAATTGTTGGGAATGTATCGAAGATGGTGCCTGTTCCACAGTTCTGAGGACCGGTAAAAGGGGTCGAGTTGAGGTAATCCCATTGGTAAAATTTCGTGCATCCAGGTATATTTGGTTGATAACGATTGCCCTGCATGACGCAGCATTTTTGGTCACGGAGACAGTTCATAATCGAAGCTGAAAGCAGACAAAAATCGAATAATGTGTTTTGTACAATTGTTGCACTTGACTCATTCAGCCGGTTCAGCCGTTCAACTGACTAAGACATCTGAATGGTTCCCAGTTAATGACAAGTTGTGGTCCACAAACCAACCAGATGTCTTAGCCCACGNAGGGGGAGATAGAGCGGGAGGGAGGGGGAGACACAGAGAGAATTAATTTCAAACAAATTCATAAAATGTATTCATTCAAGTAATGGTTATGGCATTTTTTGTCTGTCGAAATGTCCCTGATGCGATAGTATTGTTCTCCGCTTTGTATGCAGACTAATCAGTTTTAACTAAAACGAATAAAAGTTTTTGCAATTTAAAAATTGCAAAAACTTTTATTCGTTTTAGAGACACATTTGGCCAGAAATAAGGTATGTCGCTAAATTTATTAAGACCAAAGTCATTTTTTCAGGGTGCTTTGAGAAATTATGAGAGATGGTACTTCGGAAATGAAAAACTCGAAGTGGTTTCCACTCCCAAGTATTTGAGTGTTGTGTTCACTCCAAAATTTTTGTGAATTACGGCTACTTAGTCCGTATCAGTTCAAGCTATAAAGACTAACGATTACTGTGGGTTAACTATAAAAATTATCAATACTTCAAACGCATTTGACATTTCATAAATTGGTTCACACTGCCGCAGGTTATGGAGTTGAAAAATGGGTCTTCCAGAATACGGTTGGCTAGAAAAGGTGAATTCAGTAAACCTGTTTCGGGTATAGCTAATCCATACTCAAACGATGTTGAGCGAAGGTGGAAGATTGACATTATTCACTAAATACTACGTCACTGTTATCAAATACTGGTTCAAACTTCTCATAATGCCTCCGCGTCGCAGTTCAAGGGCAGCTTGAAAAACTCGCGAAAAAAATTGGTCACACAAAACTTCGAAAAATCACTTGCGTGAAAATTGAGTGGTTTGCGAATGCCCGAGACTTCACTAGCGTAGCCTAGTAAAATGGCAGCGACTGAAGTGACTGGTCGGTTTGGAATGCTGGAATATGGATGCAATTCATTGTTTTCGTTCCACAAGTGCTTCGCAAGTTTCTTTCATCTACGTAACAAAGCCCAGTTCTATGATGGTGCTCGGTGTCTTATACCACACCCAGCAGGAAACCACTGAAATTTATCACCATGAAAAATCGATGAAGAAAGAAAAGGTCTTATTTCACATCGCCAAGTTGTTAAAACAACATTTCGCAGAGCCGATTAAATTTTGAGGAAAATTAAAAATAAGGTTCAATTACTAAAATCGCCTCAAAATTGGTATTTGACGGTTCCTAGTAAATGCAACCTGGAACTGCCCCTGTCAACGTGTTAGTTACCTTTTGTTCCAACAAGATCATACTGGTCCAGCCAACATCCGGGCCATGGCGAAACGAATGGACCCTGTATGTTGGTCACTTGCGTCATGTCGAGTGCGTTAGAACTGAAAGAAAATCCGGGTACCTGGTACCACTTGTTGCTGTTGTAGGATTTGGAAAACCCAATCTGGAAAGAAGAATTCAATAGATTCTTGTACAGTGGTTATCACGTGAACCATTTTGGCATTTATAATAGGTCTTTAGTCCTTTTAAGGCGTTTTTGGTCAACATGGCAAATTCTAATAAATATAAAAGAATTAGAGTATTTTTTGAAAAAATGAAGTCATTTACTTTTAACTAACATTTCTTCAAACCAAACTAGTGTGGCAGCTTATAACGTTTTCAATCTTTGTTTAATTTTAAATACAAGTGATTGAAATCCCTCGCTGAATCAAATAATCGAATGATCTCGGCCAACCAGCGGCATACTTTTACAAACCCGCATCCTGAATGGCCTAAACCGTTTTGCACAATCGATAAGCTAACAATGGTAACTGCTAAACCTATTCAGTGGTGACTATTACCAGAGTACCGTGTCGCGTCGTGCAAATAAAGTCAGAATGCTTATTAACAACTTTACATTAAATATCAACGCGGGTGTTTGTAAACAGTAAAAATGTGTTGCAATATGAAACGTACTTTAAATTTCAAAAAGTTTCAGTCTTTAGAAAGTAATTTTCTCTAGCTCCTCCATCATCCCTTTTCAATAACTGGTTACAGGCCTGATGAGCCAGAAACGACATGGAAAACCCTTTAGCTGTCTCGTAATTCGATCTGACTGGTAAAAATATGTTAAACAACCGTTGTTGACTGGACTTAAAATCGCCGTATACTCACCGAAGCTTTAACTCCGCCCAGTCCCGTGTTTGCAGAGCCCCCGCTGGCGGTGCCAGTCGTCCATTGAAGCTTGTCGTAAATCTTGAAGCCGAAGGTCCTTGGCCCGTCTGACACAAGGACAAGCTGGAAAGTGTTGCGCTGCAAAATAGTAAGTGTAAATTGCAAGTATTCGAATAATATGGTTTTATTACTATTACTTTGTTATTGGTATCATTGTGATTGTTATTATTATTGCCATATCTCTTACTAGACTTTTGTCATTTCTTTACCATTATCATTATCATTGCCGTCGTTATTTCTATTGTTATTTTTTGTTGCTATTTTTATTGTTATTCAGTTATAGATGGAAGCAGTGTGGCTTAGTGGAATAACTGGCCACTTCCTTAACTGAAGTCTTTACATCCTCATTTAGGTTTTATATATGCATTAATAAAATATAAAAAATGGTTTCAGGAGATTACTGCTGCGGACCTACCTTAGCAGTCTGCTCACCACAACGTGTACCAGACCGCAATTTTTATTTTTATATCGTTATTCGCACTGTTACTGTGATTGCTATTGTTATGACTATTACTGTTTTGAATATTTTTGGCCAGACCTGCAGGTCCCGACATTCCTGTCGATTAGATTTCAGTTTAAGACAAACCATTCTAAGTCAGTTATGACTCCGTAAGGCCGTTAATTTTCACTAACTGATGTGGCAATACTTGCAAAAACTCCAGTCACTCGATACTGCTTGAGCAGAGTACGAAAGTTTTCTATAAACAGACAAAGATGAGTAGACTCCGTTTTCAGCTGGCACGAGAATTGATTGTTAAGCCTACTTTATGAGATTTTCCGCGAAACTCAACTGCGTATTCATACCGTTTAAAAAGTCTATTGCCGGAAAACCAACCATTGAAAATCGATGCCCTTCCAGTCCTAGGTCCTCTGGCCCTCCCTTAGTAGGGAATAAGAAAAATCGATTTCCAACGGTTGAGTTTTCGTCAATAGGCGCAGAACTTTGCACGATTTTGCCCTACCCCGAACCACGGTGAATTTGCCGGAGACTATGCGTCCTCACTTAAAACGTCCATTGCCGGAAAACCAATTGTTGAAAATCAATACCCTTCCATTCCTAGATCCTCTGGCACTCCATTGTTAGGGAAATAGAAAAAAATGACTTCCAACGGTTGAGTTTCGTCAATCGGCGCACAAATTTGCACGATTTTGTCTTACCCCGAACCACAGCGAATTTGCCGGAGATTCCGCGTCCTCAATATAAAACGTCTATTGCCGGAAAACCAACCACTGAAAATAGATACTCTTCCATTCCTAGGTCCTGTGACCCTCCCTTAGTAGGGAAATAAAAAAACGACTTCCAACGGTTGAGTTTTCGTCAATCAGCGCAGAACTTTGCACGATTTTGCCCTACCCCGAAATATAACGAATTTGCCGGAGACTCCGCGTCCTCATTTGAGGTGACCAACTACGCACTGCTTTCCAGTAGTACACATAGGATATCCGGCAATGGTGGCGCTGCAAGCAGCCGTATTGGAGCAGTTCTCCCTATAACGTGAGTTCCAATTTTTATACAGCCTGTGTTTAAACGAATTTAAATACTTTTGTACAGTTATGAAAAGTGCAATATTTGGAGTCGCCTGTGTCATCAAGCTGTGTCTCGGTCATCAAGGTCGATTTAATTCAGAGGTCAATTTTCTGTTAAATGATTAAATCCCTGGCTCAACCTTCCTGTTTCATCAGGTTAGACAGATGTACCGCCAAGTATGGGTGGAATTGGGTAACTCTCGATAGTCCTAAGGTTTACATGAAATTCCGTAAGTCTGAAAAACGCAAGCATTTTCAAAAAACATTTAAAAAACGAAAGTTCACAAGTCCGAACAAGTCCGACGAATGGCAATAAGTGCGGTCTGTAAGTCGGATAAGGTAGAGAAAATGACGTGAATTTTTGCATGTGGATTCCTTGAAGTATGCTCTTTCAAAAGTTCTGCGATAACGTTTTTATCAGACTTACCGTTCTCGAGTTATTTCAAAAAAATTCATTTTTTTCAAAAAATTTATGGAATGTTACAAAACTGCCAGGTTAGATAAAATTTTGAACGGGCTTTCAGAAGATATTTCTAATTTTTCGCTAGGACGTCTACTTTTTTATTTATTTGGGATTTTCTGATAGCGCTGTTCCTTTATTGACCGTCTTGCTGCACTGATGTTGGTTTAGCTTTTATTGAACAAGACCATGAAGAGATTGCTCATAGAGGCCGCATTTTTCGACGTATAGGGCTGAAAATTGGTACAATTATTATAGCACACAATCACTACAACTGCGCCGTCTTTTCGCTTAATTTTGCCAAGTGTCGCTCCTCCGAGCGCTCTCGTTTGGAACGTTTTAAGGGGCACTTGGTCGTCGGATACTCAGACTAAGCGCTGGTAAATTCCGGAACATTTTATTTGATAATAACCGTTGTGAGCCTCGTGCCAAGAGGAAGTGGTCGATTTTGAAGGAACTAGTCAGGCGTCTAAAAGCTGATTTAAGCAGTTGCTGGAATTCGACACGTTATATTGTTGAAGTAGGCCTAGTTGATAACAAACTTTTCATTTTCAGACTGGTATACCTTCGTACTTGTAGACCTTCGGAATTAATCACCATCGATTTTGATAAGTTTTCTACAGTGTCCTGGATTCACCCATGACAATTTAGTTTTGTGTAATAACTAGCTTCACTCTACTGTATGTTAAGTAGACATGGCAGTTTTAATTATCATGTCTGGAATATATGTTTTCTACAACACTAGAACTGAGTATTAATGTGCTAAGTTAAATGCTAGGCAAAATTTACAGATGATGTTTGTTTCTGACTACACAGTAAAATTATGAAAATGTTTTAATCGAGTTTGCTTTATGTACATATATTTTTACGTTTAAAACATTTATTTCCAATAACTCAGCCACGCTTAGTCTTAGACAGCATGGGTAAAATTTGACCATCTATCTCCAAATCTATGAAGCTGTCTATTCTTTCCAAAAATATATTTCTCCGTGATATAAAACTGTTTTAAAGTATTCTCAAAAGCATAAATAGAGGGTAAAGTGCCCCCCCCCC
>NMRA01000303.1:341062-384340 GCA_002633005.1 Phoronis australis | reverse complement strand
CCCCCCCCCCCCCCAATCTTTGACGGTATATGTGATATTTCGCTACAATCAAAATTCGTTATTTCTAAAAGGAGCTCTATTGTTAATTATCGTTTCATAATTATCATCGATTATCATCGATTAAACAAAACTGAGAAATATCTTCCCAAAAAGGGCTAGCAAATTCACAATACAGAATTAAATGTGCCAAAGTTCCTGGGATGTGATTACAAAATGGACAAGCAGAAGAATATCCTCAACATTATTGCCAAAACAAAACGGAAGCAAAATACATAAAACAGTAAAACAGCAAACAACAGCCTCGTACCTACCCTCAAACGTCCAATGGCGTTAGCTCCATAGAACGTGCATTCGTGCCACGTGACAACAACAACAATTGTCGGGTTGAAGTTGGGAATGCCTTGTAGCGCTCCCTCTACAAGACTTTTGCCTTGATTCAAAAGGGATCCACTGGTGTGCTGCCCGTAGTAAACCTCGCCTCCCAGTCCAAACCTGGTGTCAATATCTGCCCAATATGCGGCGATTAGCCTCCTGCTCTGGGATGGACTCCCCATTGGTCTCGGTGTGTACCAAGACAAGTGGCCGTCGAATGTTATGAGACCATTATTGCAGACCTGTACAGCAATTTAAATGAACATTGTGAGCTGGTGGTCTTGTTTTTGCATATACGGATTATTAACCCGCGTTACATTATTTTTACAAACAACTGACTGTGCATTATTCCTTGAAACTTTGCTCATTACATGACACTCAGTGACAAGCCACCATTTAGAGTCTGGTCTCACACAATAACCATGCATCACTTCTTCCCAAGCCATGAAATCATCTTCTAGTGTGAAGAGCAATTTAGTCTAAAAAAGCAAAAGTTTTTTTGGAAGGCGGGTCATTGACGTCATTGATAATATCTTAATTGCAATAATTCTGATACCTTTTATATTAAGCTTATCCAAAGAAGGTTTAGTAGCATTTGACCTGTCAGTATTTTTCAGAGACTGGTCTGATTATTATCTGAGACAATCACGGAAAAAATATTCATCAAAGAATCATTAATTGACGAGCGATACATTGTGTTTGACCTACAATGATCGCCTTGTATGAAATGAATATTAATTCTTGTTAATGTGCAATGGACATACTGAACTCGGGTTACGTTGATGATGTTTCAAAGTTTACCAAATTTGGACATTTTGCAAGGGATTAGCGAATAAATATTTAGTCAGGCAACTACGCTATTAGCATATCACAGCCTAGATATAGTTTATACAAATTATATCATTCACTAACAGTTATGAGTGTATTTTCAGAGACTTTTTATTTTTCTATATTGAAAATTAATTATCTTTCACAAATAGTTGTGTCGAGCGTAAGACAAAATTTCTGATTAGTGTTCATGAAACTGACCCCTGACCTCTTCCAACTTGCAGCTAATTGGCCGATGCGGATCAACTGATTTCGGCAGTTACCTGCATTCGCAAGAAGATGTTTTATAGATAATAATGCAAAACGTCAGGGTTTTAGCAGTGGTTTGTTGTTGTCGTTATTTTCAAATTCTTTATGCCTTCCGCGACTACAAGAGTAGATTGACACTTTGTTGTTTTCATTTACATGTAGGTCACCACATCCATTGTAGGTGTCTGCAATTTTGACACAGAGATCCCACGAGACCCGTAACTTACCCATATCTTGTTGTAAGTCGAGCCTATGTATTTGATGGATTTGCTCAATACAAACTTCTCACACGCGTCGTCATTGGTACCCATCAGCGTATCGCCGACTATGTTGCCATATGGAAACATCTTATATTGGGTAGAATGAGCGGCTAGATCGCGGAACGCCCCTTGTTTCGGCGCCGCTGGACTTTGGTCACGAGGATAAATCTTCGTTCTCTCGCTTTCCGATTCTGAAATAAAAATTTGATTCATGCAGCTGTCCATTTCAAATACCATCTTTCCAAGGTCATGGTCAGGAAAACAACGTGTCAGTACATTCGTTCATTGCGGTTCGTCACTTTCATATGTTAATTAATTCCTTGCTTGCAATGTCACGTACATGTATATATTGAGATCCCAAGAGACGCAAATTATATCACGTGTGTTATCTGTGACTCTTTGACGGCATTAATAGGTAAACTGCTGTAGACACACAGGTGCGTGTTGTGGAATGTATCAAAACGTTTTTTTCTTTTTTTTTACTTTATGTGTATTTACTAAGCAACCGTTCGTTAAAGAGCGTTCCGATTTAGACCACTTGCTTCTATCAGGCTTGCTCCATATGTAGATGAGAAGTGATTTCTTGGTCTGGGAAGAGCCGAAATTCGTCATTGCTTGGTACTCTGCTTGGCGCATGAAATGACCGCTGTGACAGGCCAGCGCATTTGGCTGGTCTCGATGCAATAACGAAATTCCAGCAATTAGGAAAGTGGGTTTTTAGAAGCTTTAAATAGAACCACTTCAGCCAGTTGTTACGAAACTGAGCATGCGCGAATATTTCAGATCACCGTTTGACACCTACCTTGCTTTGTTGCAATGCATAATCCAACCAGCGCCAGAAAGGCGAAACCAAGAACTGGGACATTCCGCAAGGACATTTCCTACAAATAATGAACAAAATATTTTAAACAACAATGTCTCTGTTTTACACTCCCGTTCGTCAGCCGCCCCCTGTAGAGTGGTCCATGTTTTAGAATTGTCAGTCTAGGCTCCCAATGCTTGTTTTCTTCGTCATCAAATCTGGTTGCTAGAGAAGAACTTGATGCTGAAATTCACCTCGTATAGCTGGTGAAAGGTGAAAATCAAATTAGGTTTTTTATTAAAATCGGTGTCATGATATTCCTTACTGTGACAAGATTCTATTTCCGTTACCAACATGAGCATCAAAGCCACCAGCAACTCAAAAAACACTTTAGGGTTTATTGGGGACGGCCAGTTCTAGAATAGTGAATTCGAAAATGGCGCATGCACGCTTTCTTGCATGTGCTTTGAGAGGTAGGCTCACCCGGCTACAAATCAAGATCCATTCAATGAGCGTGGTAGGCCTAATGTTTTTAAACCCAGTGCGATTCGGTTAAAAATTCAATGGGGCGAAATGCAGCTTCGAAGAGTCCTCGAACTTGAAAAACAGACTAAATTGCATTATTCAAAGGGGTTCTTTGCGACAGATAAAAGTGCTTTTGGTTTTGAGCTCGATTGCGTTATGGTTTACGCAAACGCAAGATCGCACTCGACGACCTCGGCTACACTAAGTACCAGGTTTTAGTCTAAAATCCAAATCTCTGCACCGTGGCCGGATGGCGTACATATCTACATGGACCACAAGGCAGTCGAGCACAACTCAAAGTCAGCTCTTTTAAAAGTTCGCACTTAACACGAAAAACTAATGACAATTTCATACAAAACGCTACAAATAGCGCAATTTGTTCGAGTTTGAGTACCCAAGCAAACATGGCTCGGGATCTAATCTTTATTAGAAATCAAAATGGAAATTATTTTGAAATTTTCCGTTCTTTGGTGCAAATTCAAGATTGGTGCCTACCAGTCTGTGTCCGAGTCCACTGTGGTGCACGTGCATAAGCGTGCACCATTATACAGTCGAGCACAATATGAAATCATTGTCCACACGACAATTTACCCTTGAATAGAGCAACTTGCCTATGTTGGACCAATCGTCGGCACTACATATCCTACACCTTGCTACAAATATGTTCTAAACAGAATAAGACATCCGTATTTATGTAACTGAGCAAGATAACAGCTTGAAAATTACTTTCGCCCTGTCAAGAATTTTGCGCCGCACAATGACTTACGCTGGGACAAGTTATCCCAAAACAAGTTACCGTACCTAGTCAGACGCTTGTCAAGTCGTTGTCCCAACGCAAGTAGCGTCTGCATTACCATTAATCCTGGTGACGACTCGTTTCAGGGGTAACTTGTTCTAGGGTTAATGTTGACGGCATCTAATAGACACTTACAGTATGTTACTTTTAATGTAGAATGGAAAATAGAAAATATTTTAGATTTCGAGATCGGAGATTAGAACCCTGAATTTGATTTTTACTCAAAAGTTAGGTTTTTGACCTATCTGTAATGTCGTTTTAAACCAAATATGTTAATATCAAACAACATTAAACTTAATTTCTTAAATGAAGGTGATAGGCCCGTCGAATAAAAACTACATTTACAACAACTTCAAGCTCGGTGACAATATTGCTTACTTTAAAAAGAGTTTTGGAACGCAAAAGCTCGTCAAAAATACATGTATATTTTAAATACTTCCTGAAGAAAGTACCATCTCGCAACGTGTACTACAGAGCTTCCCTGTTCTTCACTGTGAGCAAATTTAGAAGAAAATGATTGGACGTCAAAAGAAAATCGAAATATTTGCAAACAAAGCTTAAAAAACACCTGGTGAACAGGATTCTGTTTCAGTGGAAGAGAACTACACTTTGCATAATGCGATTTAGTCTGTTTTTCGTGTTCCAGACCTCTTTAAGGTCATCCCCAAAACCGTCTTAGTGTGAACCAATCATAGAAGAGGTTAAGTCAAGACAAGAAGTAGTCGAGTGTTCCAAGCGCACACAAATGATTATAGTATAACATTGTTCTGCAATAGAAAATTGCGAAGAGTTCCCCCCTTTACTCAGAAAAAATATCTGATGTAACATATGTAACTTTTTCAAACACTTACGACCTCCTCTGTTGCCGAGCAAAAGTTAAAATCGCGTTCGAGCAAGTGGTTTTTATAAGAATTTCAAGTCTCGTAAATATGGTCAAATATACATTTGAAACAGCCATGCTATATTGTATGATTATTTGAAAGAAATTTTTTTATCGCGTTCGTAAAACTTTGATTACATGACAATTATTTCGACATACGTTTTCGCACCAAAAGGAGGTATTAATTTGATTGTTCGTTTTTATTGAAATTTGAACAGTCTTCGAAAACTTACATTTGATTTATTCGTTGCGCTCGCATTATTTGTAAACCAGCTGCATGTAATCCCCTTTGCATGTGATTATAATGTGTTGACCTACAGTAACTGAAATCAAGGCCATTGACCTTATCGGTTAACGTAACACTCAACGGATTTTGATGACTTCGGACTTGTAAAACCAGGGCCCGGTCTCCAATCTCCGTACTCAGACTCATACTCATACTCGAGATTTCATACTCAAAATCGTGCTCACTGGAGTCGTACTCAAAAAAGTGTATCTAATGTCGTATTTCGAGTAGACTCCAAACGTACTCAAATCTGACACTCATACTCGAGTTGCTATGGAACTCTTTATGATGTGAAATGCAAAATCACGCAAAGCCGCGGTGATTCATCGCTCCCTATTGGAATAGACTACTCCAAGAACTAGGCCTACATTATCGTCTGCTGTCGCTACAACTACAACAGTATGTCTATAACGTGGAATTCTGAGTGTTCTGTAACTGTTATTCATTTTTTTAGTTTCAATAAATATTCTTATGCCATTTCTTTGATACTTCTTGAGTTCCTCACCCAGTCCCGAAAATGTCTTAAGAAATATGTAACAGCTTATCACATCACATTTCTGTTGCTAATTTAGTCTTGACATAAAACCCATTGCTGTGTAGGCCTACGCTGATGTCAAACTTTGATACTGTATTTTACCGGGATGTATCAAGTGAGTTGACACTTGGCACGTGAGTTAAAAACAATACTTGTGCAGGCATTNAGTGAGAGACTCCCCTTAAAGCGGCTTCTCGGCTCTCATTTTAAGTGAGAGACTCCCCTTAAAGCGGCTTCTCGGCTCTCATTTTAAGTGAGAGACTCCCCTTAAAGCGGCTTCTCGGCTCTCATTTTAAGTGAGAGACTCCCCTTAAAGCTAAATAATGATATGTGAAATACTAGTTGACGAAACTGACAGTCGGGTAACACAGGATCGAAAACCTCGTTCATTGAAATCGCCATTTCTGAGTTACAGTACAAAATGATACAGTGACAGAAGCTAAGGAAACTGAAATGAAATGACATTAAACTACGTGTCTATAATGAAGCGGCTTGCTAATTGTCCTCAGAGATGTACAATGACTTCAGTTTAACAACTATAAATGCATTGGTAGATAGCATTAGACAACTAAATAGCTTACTGATTACAAAATTCAACTACTTTTCTTCAAAAGATCCGGGCATCTAAAGCTCTTTATGATTACATGTATGTCAGATTCTAGAAAAATGACCAAATTTGGCTATCTTCGGAACATCATATATCGGAAATGGCTGATCGGATTTATTTGAAACTTTCAGGTACCATGCTGTGTGCACTGTTCTCTGAAATAAGGTAAATCGTTGTTTTTGAACTGTTCCACTTTTGTATGAGAAACTACTTTATCAAAATTTAGAACTTTTGTGATAAAAAATAAAAGTTGGATAAACAAAATCGAAGCGACATTAAAAATAAATGTAACAGAGTTTTTGAGGTTTTTAACTTAAACACTTAAATCAAACAAAATTTGGTAACTGTTTTAATACCACTGTTTAGCTATGATACTGATAGACTGTCAGAAATGTGACAATAAAATCAAACGTGGTGATTGCCGATAACAGTGAACAGGCTCACTTTCTGCACTTAGTACCCCATCTGGCGTCGAATTCTGCGCATTCCTCATATATAGCGCTGCCTGTCTGAGGGCAACGAGTTCAAAGGGTTTTCCTGTTATAAAGACATGCTAGGGGGGACTTGAAGGAGCCCCCCCCCCCCCATTTGGCGAAGTGGGCAAAAAGGTCCGCCTCAGAGAAACAAAAAGACCGAGAAAACGAGAAAAAAGTCCAATTCACAGCTCCAAACCTGGTACCCCTTTTTAATTTTTTTGGTCTTCCCGCTTTTTTGTTAGTAAAAGGTCCACATCGTCAGAACCTCGAGCCCCCTGCATACACCTTGTGGAAATGGAGAAAGGCACTATGACGCACTGCCCATCTTGTTTCACAAGAATCTATTCAGGGCATCTTTTGCTTATTGCCGTCGAACTAGTAGCACCGATTCACAGTAGTTGCCAGAAAATTTGCCCTTCGGGGGAGATTCCAGGGCGACCCGCTGCGTATCGAAATGCTGTGTAACCACTGCGTGTCCAGGGCTCAAATAACGCGCGTGCTCAAAGAAATCAACTTCTCCCATCGCAAGCGCCTAGTTTGAGCGGTGCACAAAGCTGCCGACAAAACTAAAATCGTAGATTTGCCTAGTTTGCTATTATCTGACAGCTTTTCTCGATTGCTTTATTGACAGCTGACTTTCATTTACAGCTAAAGGTACTTTTGGTAAAAGAGCCTTACGGAGGTAATTGAAAACGTACAGGTACAGGTATTATAAATTAAATTCGGCCGGTATGGTGGTCCCCANATCACCCCCCCCCCCCCGTACGGGCATGAAATATAATATTTCCAATTTTAAATTTTAAGTATTGGTGAATGCTCGTGTGAAGTTTGAATGACTGACATCCTGTCCTTGAAGTGGAACTTGCACGCTAATTCGTTTTATTCTTTCCTTTATTTATTTGTACACATGGTCATCGGCCCAAAGTACAACAAACAAACAAACAAACAAGATCATTGGAGTGCTATGCACACTAGTCAGTAATACACAAGCTGCTCTGTTTTTTAGATGTGTAGTATACATATTTCACAACTGAGGTATCGGGATTACATAAGAGTATATGAAATTTAAACAAAGAGGGACTTGTCCAGAGGCTCTCACTTAAAAACATAGCTCTGATTTCGGAAAAGGCGTGATATTCACCCTCGACACAGTTCCTCGGGTATAATGTATACACTCTGTCTTGATATATCACATTTACGTGACGACCAGTTTCTACTGCCAGTTCGTGGTTTGCACATCGTAAAACTTTGCACGAACATTATTGGAAGATTATCGATTTCTAAATAGTTTTCATGTTCAAATACAACCTTAAAAATTCTGTAATAGTTTAACTTAGAGTTGGAATCAACATTGGACTGCCATCTTTGCAAAGCACAGTCCTTAACACGTTGTGAGAAAATATTTACATACGACTCTTGGCATACGACTCCTTGGTTTACCCAAACATCATAGAATTCATACATTGACAATAAATTGCGGACTGAGCTTGACCAATTATACATATGTCTACCATTTTCATCTAGTCTGTACAACATGTTGTAAGCGACCCTTGGATAACGTTCCTGTGGCATATTCAAAATTTTAATTAAGTATTTAATATAGCTAACAAAGTATCTCGTAAGCATAGGGTATCTCCCACATTCACCCAATACTGCAGCGTTAGAGCAAGAACCGCCTAGTCCCGGGGTCCATTTACAAAATTTTAAATGAAATTTTTCTAAACACTCCTATTCTTTAAAACCCCAAATCTTGGCACCATAACACAATGTTGGATACACCAGTTTATCAAATAACTGAAAGGCAAGTGATGGGGGGCATATCGCGACATCTTCGTTGTAGTTTCAAAACACGTGATGCGCTTTATTTGCTTGACAAGAGAGAGAGAGTATTTGTCGCTTTCGACCATGACAATAAATGTGTGATAAAAACACCAAGATAATAATAATAATAATAATAATAATAATAATAATAATAATAATAATAATAATAATAATGTTTATTGTACATCGTAGGCTTTGCCTACTCATACATAAATACATAAATTCAAACGCATATTCAGAATAGTTAGACGGAGAGCAGTTCTTCACTTAAAGCCATAGCCTTCTGAATATACAATGCGAGGCGCAGGATGTTGTCATGATTTTTCTGTTGGAATAACCTAACAAGAGAATAGTTAACATTCACAAGCTCTGGTAGAAGATTTCTTCTAAGGTCTCCAAGAACAGGGCATCTACACATGAAATGAGGCTCATCTTCAATTTCACCCAGACAGCATATGCCGCATATTCTCTCACCTCTAGGAATACCCATATGTCTCCCTTTCTCTATATTAAGTGAGTGACCTAGGAATACCCATATGTCTCCCTTTCTCTATATTAAGTGAGTGACCTATGAATACCCACATGTCTCCCTTTCTCTATATTAAATGAGTGACCTGAACACCGAAATTGCGCAAGTATTTTTCTCGAATAAGCGCTTAAACAATTCACATATTGCTCGCTGACAAGATCACGTTGAATAAGACTATAAAATTCATATTTATTTGAGTTACCTACTTCCAGTTGCCATTCCTGTACGCCATAATCCAGTAATATCTGTTTGAATACCATAATAAACTCAGCACTATTGCCTGGACCAAATAACCACACTTCTCCATTGCCGTACCTATACAAACATTCTTTTACAAGGTGTGCCCAGTTACAATTACCATTTTCGCTTTGTTCTCTAAGCATACTATAACACTTCAGTGGGTACCTATGTTCTTCCACATCTAGTAATTTTGTGCAATAGATAATTGGTTTACACATATATTTTGTAATTAACAATTGTCTCCCACATTCACCACGAGCCATAGCATTTGGCGTTTTAATACTCAATCTCAGAACATATTTACAGAAATCATTATGAACTTTTTCAATAGATTCACACATTGATGTTCCCCATATTTCTGCACCATATGTTAACATGGGCATTATCATAGAGTCAAAGAGTTTAAAATGCACTCCATGGGAAATACAGTTAAGGTTTGACAGAGTGGCTTTAATAACGTTCATTGCTTTTCGAACTTGGCTTGCAAGTACTCTACAACACTATGTCCATTTAAGTCTGCAGGAGAATGTGATTCCTAGGTACTTGTAGTGCGATTTAGTTTCTACTTTCTTACTTGCCAAAAACCCACCTTTCATTACTTGAAAGTATGCCTCCTCGCTTAAATACCACAACATTCGTTTTCTCCAAATTAACTTGCAAGTTCCAGTCTCGACAAAACTTTTCGAAGACATTGAGCTTCATCTATAGCCCAGCAACAGTATTCGACACCAGCACTAAATCATCAGCAAAAAGCAGAGAACCTATTTCACATCCCGGAGAAACACGTATACCTCTGAGTACATTTTCTCTAATATCAGACACTAGTGTGCTAACAAACACCGAGAACAGTCAGGGACTTAAAACACATCCTTGTCGGATGCCAACTGTACAGTTAAAATAAATTGTGGTCAGGGACTGTACCATAACACACGATTGTATAGAGTCGTACATACTGCGTTAAATAAGAAATATTTTTCCATGCAAACCTTTGGTTAAAAGGGCATAAAATAAACGGGAAATATCTACACTATCAAATGCCTTATTAAAATCAACGAATGCACAATATACTTTCCCCTTCCGTTTAGTGACATGTTTCTGGATGATACATTGTAGGTTAAAAATGTTATCGACTGTAGAGTACCCAGTCCTAAAGTCTGCTTGTTCTTCCGGGATACAATTAGTGTTATTCGACCCTTCAATTATACGAGAGTAAAGAATAGTTGTAAGAATTTTATTAATACTATAACGGAGATCCCTCTGTAATTATTTGGATTAAATTTGTCTCCCTTTTTGTAACACGGTACAATAATACTTTTTGACCATTGGGATGGATAATGCTCGGTATTGAAAATTCTATTAAAAAGTTTGTGGAGAAGTTCTGCTAGGGCCTCAGGGAAACACTTATAGAATTCAGCTGGTATGCCATCTTCTCCGGAAGATTTATTATTATTTTGTTTCTTAATGGCCCTTACTATTTCATCTGCGCTAAAACCGGCATTTAGTTCATCCATGTCAAAGGTATTGGTTACCCCAAATCTTGGCACCATAACACAATTTTGGGTACACCAGTTTATCAAATAACTAAAAGGCAAGTGATGGGGGCACATCGCGACATCTGCGCTGTAGTTTCAAAACACGTGGTGCAGCTTTATTTGCTTGACAAGAGAGAGTTTTTGTCGCTTTCGACCATGACAATGAAGGTGTGATAAAAACACCAAGATATTTATAATGAGGTACAGTATCAACTTGCTGTTTGTTAAAAAAACAATTCTCATAATGTCTTAAGGTACCGCCATTTCTAAATACGATTACTTTGGTTTTCTTTAAATTCACAGCCATACCCCATGTATCATAATAATCCTTGAGACAAATCAATATACGTTGCAAGTTAGACGCTGTTAGAGAGTATAAAACCATGTCATCTGCATATAATAGTGAATTAATGTTTGTAGCATGCTCATCTAAGCAGATGCTATTTATGTCACTATGTGAATTGAGTTTTTCTAAAAACACGCTAACTCCTCGTCTCTGTGATTGCTTGGTCAAACTAGTTAGAAACACAAGTTATAGCAACGATATGAGTATGAAGTACGTTGAAAATTACCAAATGTTTTTAAGAACGAGTTTTGTGTAGAAAATGATCCGCCCTAAATCATTCAACCATGTTCAGTAAGTATCGTGACGTAGTGTTGGGGAATAACACTGCATGATGCGTGTTATGTAAGCCCCCAATGTACGTACGTCATTAGTGCAAAGGTCACCTATTTGTAGAATTTTTGTTTTCACATTTACAAGTTGTTAGTGAATACAACTGCACTTTGTTTAGCGAAGATGATGTACAGATATCATTGTCGTTTAGCTCCTGCTGTACATTAGCATAGTTAAAAGCATGCAAATACATTTCTAAGGAATTATCAAGGTCTAAAATGGTAGGGAAAATAACTAGAGTAAGATAAACACCGTTATGCGCTGGTACGCGCAGCATAATTATGGTAATGATGAGATAGTGACAATGGCAATGGTCCATTGAGCATGATTGATAGTGTGAAGCGTAATTATGTCTGGATCATCGCTTTTAGTTGACCAAATCCAGTAATGGATGAATAACTAAGATCATTACAGCGTCCTGTCGTTCAGTAACTTTTCCAGACGTGAGGGGTGCTGAACGTGTTGTAGTATCTGGCTTAACTTAACTTTCATTTTTATCAGCCCACCCCAGTCAGGCTAGATACGATCTGATCGGAGATTAGAGCAATTATCAAACAAAAGAGCGCAGGCCCTCCAACCATCAACGCCAGAATGGAGTTAATTGGCTACGGGGGTAAACTTCCCAACTTGTTGTTGGGCTATACAATCGAACAAGTTGGGAGCAACGGGATGTCGCCGCCATGTAAATACAAAATATAACTAGATTGCACAAAAGTTATAGCTGCATTTAGCCGTGTTTAGCTGGCTAAAAACAAAATCGAATTAGATATTTTACTCTCACAAAGCAGGTCTCTTATTGTATGCTACTCAGGTGACTCAATTTCCGTTACCAACTCGAGTCACAGGAAATGCCCACGTGCACTGTTTTCGAATTTTAGGTCTGGCCAACCGTAGTAAACTCTGAAGCGCCTTCTTGAGTCGCTGTTCGCTTCAGTATTCTTGTTGGTAACAGAAATTGAACGCTTCCACTGTTAGAAACATTACGAGACCAATTTTAAGATAGTAAAACAGCTCGATTTTGGCCAACTAACGAACGCGAAATGCGGCTTTAAGTGATAGTTTTTGCGTGACGGCGAACGTTGTTTCCAAAATGGTAAATCCGGTTTTTGGAAGATTGCAAACAACTTGGTAAAGTAAGCAGTAACTACTTGTGTGTTTTTTTCTAAAAGGACATTTATATCATGATTACTTAAAATCTTTGAAGACCTGAAAACTTGAGATTAATATATTAAGAATACTCGCAGGTGGTCTGATGCACGTTGTACCAGACATGCGCAGTCCACGCATGTGGGCCCATTGCACTGATCTCCTGAAACCATTTTTATGGTTTATTGATATATAGTCAAACCGAGCTGATGAGCTAGAAACCTGACTCAAGTGTTTAGCAGTGTGACCCAGTGGGACTCGAACCCACGACCTCGAAGAGGGCACCTATCACACTAGGCCACAGTGCCTCTTCAAGAATTGAGATTCGCTACAGATCAGAATACGTGCATGTATGCAAGTTGTTTTCCAATTGACATATCGACAGCGTTCAATTACATTCCTCACTCTTTGTTAGTTTCTGAGTTGGAAGCCTATGGTTGCTCTAAAAACATTTTTATACCAATACCTGTAAGAAAGATGTATGACAGTTAAGATTTGCAGTACCTTTTCAGATCGGTATCCGGTTTGCAAAGGGGTTCCTCAATACCCTGTCTTGGCTTCTCTGTCAACGGCTGTTCAACGCATTTTGTGTCTTGTTTGGCAAATGCAACTTGTGCAATTATGCAAATGACAGTACAAGTGGCGACCACTGTCTGAAAAATGTCAGAAGTATCCTCAGTAACGTGACCATGAACACTTAGGCTTTGCACTCAGGTTTGTGCACGGTTTGACTTACACAACATGTCAGTGAACATGGATTAATTGAAGGGAAAACTGTTTTTCTATAATGATATTTGTGAAGCTGAGAACTCTAGTAGATTCCTTGGTGTCACCATGTAATGTAAGTTAACTTTCCAGTATGTAATTCTCAAACAGGCGTGGAAAAGAATTGCAAATTTATTCACACTCAGGAGTTCAAGGGCGACAAGGCCACTACTAATTCTGATTAGCGGATTTCTGTATTCGACGGGGGTCATATGGCTCAGTGGATTAGAGCGCATGCGCGGTTAGCAGAAGGTCCTGGGTTCGAGTCCCGGTTGCGGCAGAAATCTTATCAGACTTATATTTATTAGATCACGTGCTGACCAGACTTAAAATTGTATGCGATTTCCATCAAACTCTTGAAAAACTATGAACCAAAATAGCCAATCATATTATATCAACTCTGCAATCTACATGATCAAGAGAGTATACAGTTAAAATCATACCACGCTTACTGTTTACATGTTTGGCATTTAAGTGAGTGACAGAAAGTTGAAAATATTCAGTTTCGTGCACCGGCAAACTTGATCATCAAAGATTTGATTCTGGATCATCAGACTCAGTCAACTTTTGCTGTTCACGACAAACGTTGTCAGTTCAGTTACTAGGTTCACAGAATAAATTCCACAGTCAAATATATTTAAAGCACATTCACCAAGCCTAGCTCTCCTTAAATGTCTGTCAATTCGACAATCATTCTATTATATTCTGGGGCAAATCATGATACCGGTTTCCCGGTGCAGATATCGCCCCGACCCGGCCGTTCGTCACACAGTCAAGGTGTGTCTGTGGAAAACATTCAATAAGATGCTGCATTGATAATACGCAGGGAAATTCACTCACTTACCGTTCAATCAATTTCTTAAAAGACTGAGGATTGTGAATAGCACCAATATGTCACCCCGACCGATAATGATGGACAGACAAATAATCTTTACCGCCGTCTTGTACCCGCCCTCGCGATACATTGTAGGGCAGGGGTCTGTTACTTGAAAGTGCTTTAAATTAGTCCTGCGTTTACACTTCACAATTGTTGAAGAGAGGTTTAGCCAAGCAGGCGTATCACACCCCCGCCACTATCTCACATCTAGTATAACTAGCAGTTATGTAAACATTTTCTCGTAGGATTTGAGCAGTTTTACTCAGATGAGATTCAAGAATTTTCAGTTAAGTTGAGTGGAGCGTAAGACTAAATTCCTGATTTAAATCTTAAGAGACTTTTCAAAACACTGACACACCAGCTCTGCCGCAGACTGGGATCCTGAGTAATGAGTAAAGGTTCTGGAAATCTCCAACAGGTAGAGCGCTTGCTTGTGAGGAAATGGGAATTATGGGCTTTTCTGTCCGTCATGGTTCAACAATGAGTCTTGATTTTTCCACTTAAGTCACTTATTTAGACATATTTCGTAAAACTTCTTTTAATGTAGTTTAACCTTAGATGCCAAAGAACGCCCACGAACATTACTTGTTGACATTCTGAAGTCGGGTTTTAGGAATGTTTTGCTTTTAGATGTGTGAGTTACCAAGGTGTGGATTGTGCGCCCAAGAATTCAAGGTCAAGGACATCATTCCGACTGAGAACGTGTTCAGTTGGTGACATTTGCGTTCAACATGAGTCAAGAAAATAACTTTGTGTGTGTCAAAGATTTGAAGCCCAATCAGAAAAATGTAAATTTAGTGTTCATTGTTTTGGAAATAGGTAGGTAAACGTAGTAAGGTAACTTTTGAGCTTGGTTTGACTAGTTTTCCTGTCGGCTTATAGATGGCGCAAGAGCATTTACATGCTTTTCCTGTGACCGATCGACTTCTTCCGCAATTTCTGCTTTTAACACAGGCAGACGAATTTCCAGTGACTCGTGACCATGTAAAAGACATTTTATTACAGCGAGAAACTCTGGCTATTGATAATTGGGGCCCATTCCAAGGAAATTGTCTTAGCTAAAACAAATCTTAAATTTCAGTCAATTTTAAGTTAAGTTAGTTAAGATAAAACGTCTTAGATTTGTCTCAACTTTCCAAGTCCATTTCAAGAAACTTAGAAAGAGGTCAGACTTTTGTCTTGATTTTGACCGTCTTACCGGTTGTGGAAGTTTCAAAGTTTGGAAATTGAGACAAATCTTAGACTTGAGTAAAAAATGAACTTAAGGACTCAGTTTCTTGAAACAGGCCCCTCCCAGCCTCAGTGCCTCCTGGACTTCATTTCTTCAGCTTCCATTTCTCGTAAATGGTCTCGTTTGTCGACCTATTGTTGAGCAGACTAACAAGATGTCGCCAATTTTTAAATTCAATGTGTTAACTGTTTGGCAGTTCTAGATAAACCGCCTCATGACCACCTGATAACTCTAGTGTAGTGAGACTAAAATACCAATTTTCCTTCAGAGTAACCCCAATTGGTGATACAAGTAAACTGTTTCAAAATAGACCTAACCTTAATAACTGTGAATAAAGGAGTCAAATTTGCGATTGTTTAAATCTCGTGCTAGTACTATGTGGAGTTTGCTGGTTCAATGTTTCAACGTGTGACACTTGACTCGCGAGTAAGGAAGAATTATCACATGACATGACAAACTTAACTCCACTTTACACATTTCCAATGAAGCTCCATGAGTGGGATGCCCTACTTAAACATCGTTACTGAGGCAGAGCTGGGTTGCCCTCTGTTGACTCGGTAATGTCTGTGCGTGGCTCAGTGAATAATTCAATCGAACGCACAATGGCCTTGCAAAGCACAACTACGACGTGCTGATGAGATAGCTCTAGGCCCGTTTCAGAGCAATAGGGGGAGGGGGACTAGAAACAACACAAAACCTCTCTATTAGTTCTGTCATAAAGCGCCTGGCCATGAGGGGTGTAGTTCATGGTGGATTACAGTAGAGTAGTTACTCAGAGAAAAAGTTCAACCCCCTTTCTTGGTTTCAGTTGTTCTCACAGGCATTTGTGGCCAAAGTTAGTCACTTAGCCATCTGGCTATCATTAGATTACTTAATAAACTAGTCGTTCTTATTTTATAAAATCTACATATGATAGAATTTTTGGAATCCACTTGTTAAATGACATGGTAGATAACATTTCAGTTCAATGTTCTTACACGAAAAAGACCAGAAGTTGGGACAACTGTGAAACATGCTCAGAGTCATGTTGATCACAAGTCAGGGTCGGTACGAAGTGCTTTCTATCTTCAAAGGTAGGCTTCCAAACGATTCCAGCAGTGAAGCGTTCACATGGGTTGCCCACCGCTATCCATAGAGCATGTTGTTTGTACCTAATAAGGGGACGGCACAGATGCAGCTCAAGGACTGTTCAAGGTGTCTGGACCCCTCCCCCTCTGTAAGGATACAACTGCAGCTCCAGAACTGTTCAAGGTGTCTGGACCCCCTCCCCCCTCTGTATTCAGTGTTTAGATTGATATAAACTACTTTGTATGTGTTTCCTATTGACAAACCTCTCTCTGGTCTCGGTCTCTTAATTTCACACGCTTTGCTTGAAAATTTGATTGTTCGTTCCTTTAATTAGGCAAACCAACAAGAACAAAGGACGGGCATGACGTCAGATCTTGTAAGGTGGCAGACAAGACTGGCAGTATCAACATATCGATATGGGATGAAGTTGGCAATACATTACAGACAGGTGACATTTGTCGGCTTACGAAAGGGTGCGTGCGCATATTTAATCACTAGGACATAATTTGTTAGAAAAATTTTTACACCTAAATTTCGCTTACTGGTGGAGAAGTCTACCCCTCGTGGATGTGCTGAACTGAGTGTGTTGCATGTTGTCCCAATTTTTTTTTACTCGCCACTTTTTAATTGGTAAATCAAGCTTCATTCTCAGAATGAGGATGCTTTTTATGCGCCCAGATGTTTATATGTGAACGCATTATGCCGTCATCTCCCTCCGTCCGTCCGGCGTCCGCTGCTCTGTCTCTAAAACCCTTTGACTTACATTCATGAAATTTGGCACATATGTTCCATTCATGAATGGGACGGCATGGGCGAACTTTCGGACAGATCCGACTCCCGGTGTGCCCCCTAGTGGCAATTTTATTTTTTTACACTTACCTTTGTATCTTCAAAAGTCCTGAACGGATTTTCATGGAATTTGGTTAAAAAAAATCAGTGCAGGTGGCCTGATGTCATTTGCAATGCATCAGACGTGCGCAGGAATTCGGTACCTATTAGTGAGATGACGCTATCCTTCTGTTTTCGGATGGATTCGACGTAGTTTGCGGCACCTTGTGGCCATTTTTACTGTTTTCGAGTCTGTTTTTTTGCGTCCACCCCTCTATCAACCAAACTGCTCAAAGGATGACTGTGAAAATTGGCATTATTATATTATGTGCTTGGTATGAAGAGGACTGTTGACAATGATTTTCCGACGATTTTGAGTACTGTGGCGCCTCCTAGTGGCAGTTTTTTTTTTGCGCTTATTGCTGTATCTCCTAAACCATTTGCAGGATCTTTACGAAATTTAGTAAGTACATTTATATGATGTTAACAATGGACGACGATGACTTTTGGACAGATCCGACTACAGGTGTGCCCTCTAGTGGCAATTTTATTTTTTTTACGTTTACCTTTGTATCTTCAAAAGTCCTTAATGGATTTTCATGAAATTTATTATGTAGGCACCTATTAGTGAGTTGACGCTATCCTCCCGTTTTCAGATGGATTCGGCGTAGTTTGCGCCACCTAGTGGCCATTTTTACTGTTTTCGAGTCTGTTTTTTGCGTCCACCCCTCTATCAACCAAACCGCTCAAAGGATGATTGTGAAAATTGGCATGTATGTGCTTACTATAAAGAGGACGGTTGCCGATTTTGACTTCTGTGGCGCCTCCTAGTGGCAGTTTTGTTTTTGTTGCGCCTATGGTTGTATCTCCTAAACCATTCGCAGGATCTTTACTTAATTTTGCAAGTGTATGTGATGTTGACTACGGATGACGACGACTTTTGGACAGATCTGACTACTTCTGTGCTCCCTATTGGCAATTTTAATTTTTTACGTTTAACTAAGTATCTTCAAAGGTCCTCAACAGATTTTCATAAAATTTGATAAATAGGCATCAATTAGTGAGGTGGTGCTATCTTTCTGTTTTTGGATGGAATCGAGGTATTTTGCACCATCTAGTGGCCATTTTTTTGTTGTTTTCAAGTGTTGTTTTTTGTGTCCACCCCTGTATCAACCAAATCATTTTAAAATTGGCATATGTGAAGATGACCTTTGATGATGATGATGACTGACTACTGTGGCGCCTCCTAGTGGTAGTTTTGTGTTGCGCCCATAGTTGTATCTCTTAAACCCACTGCAGAATCTTTACTAAATTTAGTAAGTGTATTAATATGAAGATAACAACAGACGACAACGACTTTCAGGCAGATCCAACAGACACTGTGCCCACTAGTGGCATTTTCATTTTATTCCGTTTTCTTTTGTTTCTCTGAAGTTCCTTGACAGATTTTTATGAAATATGGCATGTTCCTGTTTTTAAATGGATTGTATGTTTTTGTGCCATCTAGTGGCCATTTTTATGATACACATAAATAACTGTAAAAGCACACCATTTGCAATGCATTTGTGGGTCCATTTCAACGCTCCGCGTTGCTCTTGTTTCAAATGTTGGTCCTTAGTTTTATTCAGCTGTTGCGTACATACTAGGCACATGCACCTTAATCTGGATATGTACACAACTTCGTAAATAGGTACATTAGCCAAAAATATGTACAGTGGCCTAATGGCAGGCACATACCATACATCAATTCAACTTCACCAAAGACATTCAGTGTCGGAACATTTCGCTGACAGTTACCTGGTCGTGCTAATATTCACAGCTGTATTAAGCTGAAAAATGTTTAATTCTGGTCTGCATCTGCCTAATTTTGAAGCTGAGCTGAATTATTCAGTATGCAAGTCTGAGTCCCGTTCCAAGAAACTGTCTTAAGTTCATTTTTACTTAAATCTAAGGTTTGTCTCAACTTCCGAACTTTGAAACTTCCTCGAACCTAAGACAAAACTTAAGTCAAAATTAAGATCTTTTTCTTGAAACAGACAAATTGAAGTTTTATCTTAAAATTGGCTTGACACTTAGGACAGTTTTCTTGGAACGGGTCCCTGAATTGTTGCTGTGCCATGCCTTTATTTTTGCTTTTTCTTCATTTCGTCTAATTTACCTTCGTTGGTTTATTGTTGTGAAAATTACAGTGACTTCTGAGTCACTAACTGCAAAGCAGATTAATTACTAATATAAACATATTGTCGGAATAATTACTGTTGTTCCAAAACTTTTTTCTCTTGTGTTTTGCAAATACTTGTTGGTGCCTGTGTCTGTGTCTCACGTATAGACACAGCTACATGTTGTTGTGTACTGTATGTTATTATGGTTGAGCCACCATTTTATAAGGAATAAGTCAAGCTTTGGATACAGGCGTTATTAAATTAACCTTCTGGTGAAAGCAGGATGCCGTGAAAATGCTCAATCGTTATGGCTTTCAGGGTAAAATTGATCCGATTGGTTAAAAAGTGTGTTGCTTGGAAACTGGTTTCCTCTAAGTTTAAAGAAGTGGCAAGGAGCTTTTGTATGTCTAAAAAAATTAGCGATTGATGGTTTAAATATGGCGTACAATGAAATTAGTGGTGAATGGTTACAGTGGAGGAAAGAAATTAACCGTCAATGCATACGCCTCCTTGGCTATTGAGAAACACTTCCATTTCCTTAAACTTCCGTTACAAAAGACGAAAGTCTGATGTGGTGGCAAAAACATTTCTCCAGTTCTACTTATATAGATACATTATAATATTGTACGGAAAATGACGAATGTTATATCGTATGAGCGTGCGTGAGACTGAATGCTTGCCGACATGGTAGTCGTCACTCTTAAGTCAACTGAAAAACCTCACTGCACACATTTCATTGTACTTTTTATTAAAAGTAGACTGGTTTTTATCCAATTTTGTTATATGCCTTTGAATAGGTATGCCTCAATATGGAAAGGCTGTCTGACCCTGTACACTGGCAAGGGAGGAGATATCAAGAAAATTGGAGAGTAAGGCCAAGAACATTTTTCTGTCTACAATCACGCTCTCAAGAATCTGCTCTGCGTGTTGAAAATTTTGTTGAGAAGAAACCGTTTAATTAGTATATAACTGTACATGATTCCATTTCGGACACGATCTGTTGGTAGAGAGAAATTTTGCAAATTTAAAGTTCTTTACAGTTAGCCTGGATTGTAACTTACGTAATGTACTTTTAAACATTTGTTGAACAAATCTTAATTTTTGTAGCCGCGGTAGCCTTTGAAAGTTGGAAAAATGTCTAGGCTTGCAATCACATACTTTTTTACAGAATTGAAATGTCTTCACCATTGCGCTTACACAGCACTCTCATTTTGTTGCTTGTTGAGAGCAGTGTTCTTTGTATTGTTTTGACTGATCAGTCCTTTATAACTAAAACATGATGAGACTGTAGACGAACTCGTTGTGTTTCTTATTTGTGAGTGTGACGTTAATGTTCTGAACAACTGAGCAAGTGCTGCACAGTTTAAAAGTCTTTAATTTAAAACTGTTGCTCTAACATTTCAAAATGTCAGCCAGTGTTTAATTTTATTTCATGTTTTCTCCATTTCAGGTTTTGTCTTCAGTTTTCTGAGACGCCAAATTTAAGTGACCCCAACAATGAACTTGTAGTAAAAATAATGGTCAGTAGAAATGTCTTTAAGTTTTCTATTTAAAACAGTTGCTTGAAATGTATTGTAGGGTCAAAGGTCATACAAATTTGTCTTCTGTCAAGCTTAATGATACAATACTGGTCTCCACATGTTCCAAGTTTTTGTTAGACTTTTGGGCTTGGAAAGAACCTACAGTTGATTGACTGAGAGCCAATAAAATAAGTTGGCATACCAAGACAACTTGATAGCCTCAGGTTCATTTCGTGACATGTGACTGATGGCTAATTCAGACATTTTGTGACATGTGACTGATGGCTAATTCAGACATTTTGTCTCGGTCTTCCACTTCACTATTACTGATGAACTTTTTCCTATGAAGTTTTGGGGAATTTTATCTTCAGCGCTGCTGTCATTTTTCAAATGTATTGTGGGATGGTTGCCATTTCATAAACATTGAATCCCATCTCTGAAAACTTGGAGGCGTGGGGCCTGTTCCAAGAAACTAACTTAAGTTTGTTTTTGACTTAAGTCTAAGATTTTTCTCAAGCCTCAAACTTTGAAACTTCCAAATCTGTTAAATTAGTCAAAGTAAAGACAAAGCTTAAGTCAAAAACTCAAGTCAAACTTAAGATCACTTTCTTGGAACAGACTTGAGACAAATTTAAGTTTTAACTTAAAATTGACTAGAATTTAAGATTTGTCTTTGCTAAGTCAGTTTTCTTGAAACGGGCCCCTGGGCTACATTCTGTAGATGCAGGAATTAGGCGAGTAAAATTAGTGTGATCGCATGCTTTACGCGTAATGCTTGACGATTTCTGGCAAAGTCTTGCGTAATCTTGCCTTTTACGATTTTGTGTCTACAAAATGCAGGCCTGGTGTTCTAGAAGGTGAAATTTAACAAGATCGGATGACGTCTGCCATTAGAATCTCCCTAAGATTTGCTACAAGTCAGTGCAGTCATTCAATGCATTTTGAAGCTCACTTTCGATTTTTTGTATGATGGTTGTTTAGTCGTACTTATACCAAAAACCATGTTCCACTAGATTGGTGCTTTTTGTCTGAAGTAACACGAATTGTTTCTCATCATGTTTTAAAGTCACCAAGCTTTCTTTTGTGTTTCCGTATGGTTACGTCTGATTCTGCATTTGAAAAATGTCATAGATGAAATTGGTAATTGTTACCACAAATTAGTTTAGCAACAAGGTATAAATAAATTATAAATACATAAATAAATTATTGAGTAAGTAGCAATTGTTGGTATATTCTTGGTAAGTGAAGCATAAGACCAAATTACTGACTTGAGCTCTAAAACGGGTTTCATGGAACAGGCCTCAGAGGTCTGTTTCATGGAACAGGCCTCAGAGGTCTGTTTCATGGAACAGGCCTCAGAGGTCTGTTTCATGGAACAGGCCTCAGAGGTCTGTTTCATGGAACAGGCCTCAGAGGTCTGTTTCATGGAACAGGCTTCAGAGGTCTGTTTCATGGAACAGGCCTCAGAGGTCTGTTTCATGGAAAAATAATCACAACTTATGATAGAAATTTGTTCTTCACAATTGCTGAATAAAGGCTTAGCAAAGTAATTATGAGCACATCACAGGTTAGAATGAAGTTATAGAAATTATCTCAGTTACTTGCAGGTTTTAGGTGTATATTCTCAGTTACTGCATGTTTGTTCCAGCGGGATTTAATTACCTGTCAGAATTAGTTGTGACTCATGCCTTGATGTCACTGTTCACAAACAACAAACATCTTATCAGTTCCCTCATGCCTATAAATAACACCTATTCTGATTAAGATGTTGAGACCAAGGGTAAGCAGCCTAAATCAAAGACATTGGGAGTTTGTAGCGGTTTTAAGCATTGACAAAAAGCTCTTGGCAATAGTTTTTTCAGCATGGTTTTATTTACAGAATACACAGATGAAACAATGTTTTGCATCTTCATATATTTTTGTTTTAATTATTAGCTCAGAACTTTGAACTGGCGTAAGTTTCATGTATGTTTTTACATACGTGCATTAAATTTTCTGATTTTAAATCGTGTTTAACGAAGTGGACAAGAAGCTTTTGTTGACCTGCTGAAGCATTTCGGTGATAGTTGTGTGTGACTCCACTTATTTTGTTGCAAGATCAGTTGGATATGTTGCTGTATTTGGGCAGTACTGCAGCAAGTTTTGTTTAAGACGTCTTTTGTTAAACGCAACACTTCACTTGCATTGAACAGCTTTAATTGACAGTATCTCCTACTTGATTGCATTTGTTGTATAACTTGAATGTGATGCCAATATTATCGAGTTTTCTTATTTTTCTTACACTTGTGTGCTCAGGGAAATTAAAGAGACGGTAAATCAAGGCTGTTAAGCCTGAATTGAATGTTGAGTAAAGAAACGTTTCACAGTTCTGTGTGTATTTCACTGCAGCAAGAACAGCAGCAGCAACAACAACATAGAAAGTCACCCCCGGACTTGAGCAAAGGTCAGGGAGATGGCCCTCCTGGTAACCAAGGCAACAGTAACCAGCGGGCACCAGGAAATGGACAGGGTGAGTTCCAGTAGTGTGTGTAGTTGAACAGACTGACAACTTTGTACTGAAGTTCTTAAACAATTAGTGAAGAGGGGCATGTAAAAAATGGTCATTGTTTCGACGTTCCTTGATCATATGATTTCAGTTTTTGCCAAAATGTATGCAACATTGAAGATGTACTTGCATGCTCTTAATTATGCAAATGTATTGCGGGAACTAAATGACAATGCTATTTTATCATCATCTATGAAGTGCAGTTGTATTCATATACAATTTGTAAATGTGAAAACAAAAAATTTTGCGAATGGGTGGCCTCTACACTACCGACGCACCACGCGGGTGCACCCAACACCACGTCATGATACTTACTGGACACGGTTCAGTGTTTTGCGGCAGATCAATGTCACCGCAAAACTTGGTCTTAAAAACGTTTGGCAATTCTCAACTTCTTCATATTCACATCGTCGCTATGTGTCGTGTTTCTTACTATTTTGGCCAAGCAATCACAGAGATAAGGAATGAGCCTCCAAGTTCCACATTAGGGCTATTATGTACTGAATTTGTGCCGATGACTGATTCAGGTGCCTGTCGCACTGATGTTACAGTGACCAAAGCTTGAATGGAAATTGAAATTCAGTATAATGCAGTAATGGCTACTTCTGACAAAACTGTGGCGCCCTCTCGGATTCTGTGGTCTTTACCCACAATGCTGTGCATCCTTGGTGCCTTGCTTCACTCTCCACTGCTCTACCCTACTTCCTTGCTAATGAAATGACTGGTCTACATTAAGATTAGCCATTTGTCATTCTCATGTGACATGTGCAGACATAAAAAACTGACTGTCGCGTGTTAAAATATTCATCACTTGCCTGACTCTGCTCAATCATACAAGGCATTTTTCCACCTCCACAAATAAAGAGTGGTGATTTCAGCATGTGGGACTCTTAAGAAGCACTGCAAAGACAATTTTTAAAACCGATCAAGTAGCAAGTTTTTAACATAATTCATGTAACCGAATTTGCCATGGATCTATAAGGAAACTGGTATTTTTTGCAATCAGAGTCTTTTAAAAGGTTGTTTTTTACTGTTTTCACAGTCTGCCTATGAACACAGCATTCATGCTTTACGCTATACTGTCTGAATTAAATTTTAATGGCATTTCCAGTTGTGAAGAGCGTTTAGAGTTTGAACAAAAGTGTTGCACTGTACTGATACTCACTTATTTGGCCAGCTTTAACAGCTCGACTTATTTTCTATTCCAGTTAATAATACGAGGCCTCGCCCTGCTGGCCCTGGTCGAGGTCCACCAATGGCTCAGAATAACAGCTCGTCACAAAGAGGTCCAACGCCTGGCAACTGGAACAGAGGGGGGCGGAAATGATGAATGAGTGACAGTTGATGTGATAGTCTACAATGCTAGAATAACTGACTGACTGTCAGCTGGCAGCTTATTGTTGGAATTAAGCTCTCTTTGCTGATGTCTGAATTTTCAAGGACAAAGCCTATGAACTGATTGTCACGACTGTTAATTGAAAATTCACATTATCTTGGGGTCATTGCATCAGGTTTCTTTGGTCATTCCAGGACTACTAAATACGTGTATGACAAGTTTGTAGGCTTCGGACGAAATGCTTTCTGTCCCAGATACAATAATTTTGTGTATTTCTGTGCTAAGTTTTCTTTCTGAAAAAGACAAGTTGTTCCAGTCTAAGCATCAATTTTCACGTATCATTTTAGAAAAGCGTGGCTACGAGTCAATGGATTGGTGTGGCCAATTTTTAGGACCTGTGGGTTACGTTAGTCAAATGTCTGACCTTTTTCGGGGAGATTTTGTCTGTTACATCAGTATGTTACACATTGACTGGTCTAAACGGTTCATTTTACTTTAACTAAACACGTGAATCCACAGTTGAGATCTGCATTTTCTTTATAATTTGTTTGACCCCGTATCACTTAACTTGTTGTTTTGATCAGCTACTGTGCATTGTTGTACTAGATTCTGAATTCAATGTGTGTTATTCAAGATGAAATCATGCGAAACTGAAACTTTTATTGCTCCCGTTGGACTGAGTTAAGCAATCACAGTGTGTCAATGAAATTAATGATGCGCCAATGACACGGGGTGGGCTCCTAAAATTATTCCTTAATTTTAGGTTTCTCTGACCCAAACAAGGAGCCGGCTGCAAGAAGTGTTTTGAGCAGGAAGTGCCATCTTTGCATAGCAAAATTTGTGCTCGTATCGTGTTTCTAATGTCACCTTATAACCTAGCCACAGTTATTATAACTGTTATTATAACTGTTATCAATGTGTTGGATGAGAAACACTAATATGCTGCCACATTACACGGTGACTTCAACCATAGAAAAACTTAGGAAGCTTGATATCATTTATGACATTGAACAGAAAATTGTAAATGACAATCTTGTAACTCCCATTCACAAGCACACGTGTTTTTGTTTCAGTGACTCGTATTTGATGGTCATTCAATATTTTCAAATATTCACAACTTGTAATTCTTCTGTTCTGTGTTTTTTGGATTGTCAAAGTGAGGCAGCATGTGCATACACAAAGGATACACAAATATTTTTAAGTCTGGTCTGCACGCCACCTATTGGCCACATCATGTGCCCTCGTTCATATATGTTTACGCTTAAAGGATACTAAACCCTGTTTTGGCAATTCCAGCAAAAGTGGTTTCTGTCACCTGATGCACCTCTGAGTGATGGATACATTCAAGCAGGGCATTTCCCTCAACAAGTAGATAGTTCGTTTTGAGGTTAAAGGTCTTTTCTCACAATCCTTTAACTGAAGCATCAGTCGCGCTTGTCAAATCAGCAAACTTTGTAAGGAATTTTCAGACTTGCTCTGAAGTGTCGAGCAGTGGCAACAGTAGCAAAATTATTTCATTTTAAAGATTTAGATGAGCATACTGTAGTCTATGTTAACTGACCAAAACTGGGCTTAGCATTCTGTTAATCCTCAATTTTGCAACGTGATCTCTGACGAGACTTATAAGTCATTGACTGGCCTGTCAAATGTGCTTTCATTTTTAAACGTGTAGTGATATGATTGTTGGATTTCAAATTTTAAACTTATCAATGACCTTAAATGTAGAATATGTTACTGTGATTTCCATGTCTGTCAATACATGTAACACTGAAAAAACAGGCCAGGTCGCTCAAGGTTGTAGTTAGCACAGCCTTTTTGGCTGTTTGATCATGTAACCAACCACTGGGTTGTGATAGTTACATGTTGCTGGACCAACAAGCACACCTTGGTGCACAGGTTTAGAATCAACCCTTACCATCAACGTTAGTGTTAAGACTTCCGGTCAATGTTATCCTAAAGGTTGCTTCATTTGCAAACTCATGGAGCTACTTATGAGACCAAATTGAATTTTTACCTCATAACACTGCATCAGAGTGGGTTTCAGGTTCTTGTAAAAAAGTTTGCTTGGTTTGCATAATCCTATTACACATCTTAACGAGGTGCAGTCTTTCTGTCACCACGGTGACATAGTGAACTAAAGCGATGGATCGCCTTACTGTACAGTGCACGTTACAAATAATCTTGTCATCATCATGTCTGGTAAGAACAAATGGCCAATCATGGCTTGTGGCACTCATGAGTGGTTACTACTGGTGCGCAATCATTGTGACTGGGAATTCTGGGACAGTACCTGGAATTTTTTAGCACGTACTACTCGGTAGTTTTCAAAAAAAGTTCCGGCTTCATCAAATTCATGGCAAAAATCCAGGAGTAAATTAGAGGAAGTGGAAAACTAAATCATTTGAAATTAGCCTGATTTTTTTGCATTGAAATTTCGTCAACTTTCGATGAAATTTCTTCAGCTTTTGTAGAAAACTTTGTACTCTTTGTAGGTGTGTCATTCAAGTTCGTCTTTTTCAAAATGCATGTATTTAGAAAGATTTCCACAAGCGTTTCGCACAAGTTTTTTGAAGTGAGCAATATTGCAAGTTCTTCTGTCAAGGTGTATACCTCAAGGCCACCTGCAGCAAGCACCATCTTTGGAACCCTTTGTGTTGGTCCTTTTTAGGCGCTTATTGACAGCATTTAGTCAAATATCGAACTTGGCAAAAAAAAATTCAAGGTGATCATGGGCTTTTAGTGAAATTTAGCAAAAAGGGCGCAGTGTCCCCAGTTACAGAGAACACCAGACACCTGATAGTTGTTACATTGCTTCGAAATGAAGATTCAATAAAATTTGAAGGTTTCTACTTCAGCTTGATCAAGTATGGAAAACTCGGCTTCTTTACAAATTGTCAATTTTCATTGATAACTATCAGGTGAACATCCACGTTAATCAGAAAGCACGTTCGATGGTTTCAAAGCTTAACTATAGCAATCCGTCGTTTTCTTTCCCGATTCACACATTGACTGGTATCTTACTTTCATAAATAGGCAATTGCTCATTGGATGAACATGCAATTCCAATGCACATAATCAGCTTGCTATGCCTCAACGTAAAAATGAAGATAATCTGCGTGCTTTCAGTAAACGGGATACAAATTTTGCACGTAGGTGAAAGTGTGGTTTAAATCTCGGGTCATTAGCCGAAACTGAGACAGTAATTCCATTGATCTCAATTGTGAAAAGGACTGTTTTTGTCATTTACATAATTTATGTACACCGACCCCTTGAGAGGTTTGCAAGTATACAGGTACAGGCGAGTATAACTCAAAAAGAGAAAACTGAATCCACCGTTGAGATTTATTCAATTTAAAAATATACAAGAATCTTGCGCTCTCAATGAGCAACAAATGTGAAGACATACTGTAAATAAAAGCCTGGTTGTAATCCTTTAACGTAGTCTACCACTGAGCTACACATCACTAAACCCAGAATAAAACTAATCTATAAAATGTTTGCAATACAAAATCCTTGGTCTAGCAGGGACACGCCATACACATTGACTATGACTGTTGTGAACAATAAAAGTAGAGTCTACGGAATAAACCAGTATTTACTGTACATAAACATTACTGTAAAAATATCAATATGCTACAAATATATAGTATTTTTACACTGTCATAACCACCGTGTTCTATCCTACTCGGATCCCCCTGCGTAATCCTTTCACAAGTTTCACAAAGGTTGGGCGACCTTGAACGACACCTTTGCATGGAAGGGACTGATATGTATCCAACAGTTGTGTCTGTTTAGAGTAAATAATTTCACAAGATCAACGGAGGGATAGATTCACAAATGTCTCCTCAAACTTGACCGCATTTTCAGCGACCAATGCTTGCCACAAGGTCCCGTTTAAAACTGTCCACTTAAGTCTCACAATCACACGATTACAGGTCAGTGTCGAACCAAGCCGCCTGTCCACCGCTCATCTGGCTAGCATCTCCTGTTGGCGGGTGTTGGAGGCTTGTGTCCAGACTGTCAAAGTTGAGGTCGCCCGAGGGCGCTCCCAGGTCAGTGAAGTGGTCCATCTGACCATAATTGCTGCCCCCGTGGTGGGAGCCCAGATCTAGACCTTGCATTGAGTCAATGGGAAGATGGCTGTCGTACCCTACAACATCAACACAGCACATTACAAACAATGACAACACCCAAGATGTGAAAGACTTAGCGTGATTTTGTGAATGAAGCAGACGTCAGGGAAAAGTGCAGTGATTTCTGACGCTAATGCAAAATCTCTGTTTTTATTTGACATGACAGAAACCAGTCGAATATCTGGGTAGGTCCACAAATGCGATGGATGAAATTACACGAATTTGTCTAGCTTCATTGACGTTACCACCCAAATATTCAATAAACTTGGCAACTTCTCTAAGAAAACCGCTGTTACAGGAATGCGGAGTAGTATACTCACTCATATCTGGGTGACTGCCACTCATACTGTGAGACTGGTGAGGGGATGGCTGGGGGTACATGTCCCTGTAGGGCTCATCAGGGGCCATCATGCCCAGATCGTCAAAGCCCGGCTGCAAGCAGAATACCGAACATCAAGCTAGGAATTCGAACGCTCTAGAATTTCAGACCACATATAAGGAAACTACTTTTCATTAATTATTAAGTTGGGGGCCATTATATGCAAGTCAGAGTGCCTTGGAGTATGAAGACACTTGACCGTTGTAATCTCTGCTGGCAATAAATAACGGGCTGTGCTCATTTGATCAACTTATGGTTTCGCTTATTTTCTCGTTCCACAAAAATGGTGCAACTCAAAACTCAATTTTTTGTCAATGCCTCTCTGTACACAAGCATCAACTCCATGAGTCTAGCAGATATTTGCAAGATTTTTCTTGCTCGTCATTTCCTGCGTTTCATAAATGAAACGGATAGTCACGTAAAGATCGCAGAGTGGGAAACTCGATATCCACAAGGCGCCACTGATGAAGAACGCATTATATGCACACTGTCTGAAAACAGGCTAAGCTATACATAGACTGATTTATTGCCAAAAGACAATAGACTCTTTGAGAAACTGCCCCGATTCTTCAAGCGCACGCACTTTGTATGAAATGGTTGAAAAATTACAGTAGTTTGTGAACTTTGGAATTGTTGGAAAAGTCAAATTAAGTGACGAAATAATGGTTCAGACATTATTCCACACAAGGCAGAGGACTCCAGTAGATCAACAGGTCAATTAAAAGTGACTTGTTCCTCTACTATAGTCCTTAAAGGAGACCTACTATAGTCCATAAAAAAGAATGACAACAGATTTAATTGGTTTTTGTTGCCATCTTAATCAGTCTAAAAGGGCCTTTCATACTAACGTCGACGCATGGATGTTTTGTTGGAGTTGCAGTCAGTATGAATGCTTAACTTCGGTCCTGGATCGAAGTTAACAGCGCCGGTTAACTTCGCACTCAACAGATGGATTTAAAAGCACAGCATTGACGCTGCGGTGCAGTATGACGAGTTAACTTACGTCCTGTCTAAGTTATCACCAGGTGCCACTGTTATCAACAATTAAAGAGTTGCGCCGTCACTACCAGTTGCTTACATTTTGCTTGAATAATCACCAATCGAATAAAAAATAAGTTTTGTGTCAATTAGCACATATAAATGTTCCCAAATTGTCACATTAAAAAAATCTGCGTGCAGCGCTACCTTGCCCGATTACAACAGCGCCCTACCATTTACTTCGATGTTCGTAACTACTGAAGCCGATACGAGAAGTTTAGTTAACTTCGCACTTCACATCGGCCCTGCGCTCAGACCACAGTTAAGTCAGTATGAAAAGGCCTATAGCCAAAGGTCAATGGAATACCCCGGTACCCTACCTCGTTCCAGGGGGCGGGGTCACCTCTGAATAGAGAACTGGTCAGCTCGACAGAGAGACGTTTCTTATAGTCGTTGGGTTTGTCCTCAGACATGCGGAACAACACGGCGGCGGCGTAGGTGGCTAGAAACATAATTTTATGGTAATTATTACAAAACCACAAAATAGCCAAGGTCATAAAGCGGTAACTGCGCCAATTAGACTGGGCAGGAAAACAAGACATGTCCCATCCTACCAACAAACGCAATTAGTTAAGTCAACAGAAGCAGCCACTTATGCAGCCCAATCTACAACAGTCTGCAGAAATAACATGCTGCCATTTTGGGCAAGAATGATTTGACAAAAGGTTTAGAATGTCCAGCAGTGAAATTCAATGACTCGTTTCTATCACTGAAAACTGTTGAGAAACAATAATTTGAGCATTAATATTTTATTTATTTCATCTTATTATGCCTATGCAGAATTGCCCAATAGAAACTTGCATTATATAGTCAACTAAAAGAGGAGACAGTGTGACCTAGTGGGTTGAGTGGCCATCTCCTGTTCTAAAGGTTGTGGGAGCAAAACCACTGGGCCCCACTGTTATACCCTCGAATCAGATCTCTAGTTCCTCAGCTTGGTTTTAATATGTGTGTATGCGCTATATGTATATATTAATAAACAGAAAAATCGTTTTGGTGCGTCGTGCAATGGACTTCGCCGAGAGGCCTGTACACGTCTGATGCAGCTTGAAATAGACTACCTGGGCTACTTTTAGTCAACTGAAAAACACCATACCAAGGACCAATACTCACCGACACCTTCGTTGCGGGAGTGAAGAAGTTCTGTGAGAGGAGCAGTAGCGCCCTCTTGCTCAATGATCTCCGCTCCTTCCTTATCAGCAGCAAGCTCGCACAGAACACCTGCAGCGACACGTTGAACATTCTCCACAGGAGAGTAGAGAAGCTGAAATAGACCCCACAACATTGAGTTGTCCAATAAACCTTACTTCCGTTTGACAACAATTGTTATAGTGTGTGTTTACAAGGTGAAACCTCTGTAACAGTTTTGTGCGCATTATATCCACTTAGTACCAACACACAATGTGCAGACTGCATTTAACATGTATTGGAAGGATCTAAATACAACAACTGAGACCAGCAAAATCAAAACACCATCACATAAGTTTCACTTTCCCAATTTGGAATACACGGCATTCCCTCGTGCTCAGAACCAGAAAACGTGACCTTTGTCTTCGATTTGCAAGGCAACATCACAGGGTGGCTTGCATAACTTTGTAGCATTTTTGAGTGTTCTAACTTAGTTTGGCAATCTAGACTTCTACAAGCTCCAAAATAAGACAGAGCACTCCACTCACCTGAACAAAAAGTGGTATACAGTTGAGACCACGGATGACTGCCCGGTTGTGTGCTTCGCGAGCCAATATATGGAGAGCGCCGACAGTTCCTTCTACGATTTCCTCCATGCGTACACCATCGACGTAGACGCTGCTCTGGCTGCCGTTGGATGCTACTGAGGACCTCTGCTGTTGAAGTACATAACAACAACGAATTACACAACAGTTCCATCAACATAAAACAATTACATTTTTGTAACTGGTAAATCCACCTCACTCTACATCTGTATTTGCATAAACCTCAACAAGAACAACAATGAAGACACCTGAGCAACTAACTTATGTCCTTATAACTATCAAGCGCATTCACATTTAAGAAGCTATATCTCATTAAAATGTCAACTTGCAAATGAAGTACTAGTTTACAAACAACCATGGGTCTTTCGGTGTGCCGGAAACCATCCGAGAACCAGTTACCATTACAATCTCGCAAATCTCGTTAATCAAGATTATTTTTATTTAAATGGGTACGGCAATATGTCATCGTTACCTTTATAAATCAAGCCACAGTCTTTATAATTTGTTCATTTCACTATCAAATAACGATTGTGTAATATATGGAATTACTAGGGTTTTCTATATGTTCACAATTGTTTTTAAGTGCATCCGTTTTGGTGTTTTCGTTCAAACCGCATTTTATTTATAAATTGTTTCTTTTCCTGATTATACTTGTACATAGTTCTCCAGGAAATCACAAGGTGGTGCTTACCACAAATTAAAATATTCACGATTTTAATGAGACATAGCACCTTTAAGGCGAACATGATACCAGATGTGTTCTGTCAACAAACGCTTGAAATGTCAGTCTAGAGGTACTGTTTAATCACTAGAGATTAAATGCAACTAAAGGTATGATTAGCTTCACTACAAGTCTACAGTATATTGCTCTCTCAACAGACACCAATCATGGCTAAGGTAAGTTAACAATCATCATACTCACTCTCTGTGTATCCTGGTGAGCACGGATCAACAGCTGGACAATTCTGGGCAGGGCGCCGTGTTCACGCAGGGGGGCGTGGTTGGCTGGACACAGGGCCAGGTTGCGGACTAGTCCGACCACGGCCTTGATGAGTGGCCAGCGACTAGGAGGATGCAACAGCTTGACCAGCACTGGCAGGCCATAGTGCAGGCGCACAGCATTCTGGGCCATTTCGGCTTCGGGATGGCGACTGGTCAAGTGACGAAGGGCACACACCTGGCAGCAGAAACAAACTTGTTCGTATTCATTGGAAATTGGACAAAACGGAAAGAATTTAAAGCAACCAGCACTATCACATCACATGACAATGAAATTTAGAAAGCAAGCATACTCAGTTGTTGACCCAGAGAATTGACACTAAGTCAATCACTGACGAGCAATCAGCCAAACGATGATGAAAGCTACAATCTGTAAAATAAGGTCTAAAAGCACTAAGAGGTACACTTCAGTTCCTTTTAAAAGGTCAATCCCTTAGAGAGCAGTTATGCCATACTGGAAACTACAATGTCATTACTATGGCTGAAAAATACATTACGGGAGTTCACTTAAAACAAAAGTGGCTAGTCTTTAACTCCACAGTACGTCAGAACATATCACTCTAAACCTCACGTATATTAACAACACATTTCTACTCTCCGCAAAGCATCAGAGGTGTTCCTAACACTTACCGCGGGCTCTGTGATGTCTTCGCGGTCGCCGGCCTGCAAAATGGTGCGGACGAGCGCCTCAATGCCGCCCACCTGGCAGACCGTCACCTTGTTGCGCTGGTTGTTGCACGTCAGGTTCGACAGGATGCCGGTGGCGCACGTGACAATGTTAATGTCATTGGACGTCAACAGCTGCACCAACATCTGCAGCAGGTTGTCAATGGCATCCTGAAATAGACCGTGGGAAAAGGTGAAACCACGAAATCAACAACTCTGCCAAAAGCCAACTAAACAAAATAAAAGTATTCAGACTGAGGCGAGGTATCAAAATACAAATAACCACGTGCATCACAATGCAAACATTGGTAATCAGTGAGACAACTAGGCCTGTGACAATTTCCACTGCTAAACGAACCATCACGCCGAACAAACTCATGACTAAAGAAAAAATGGAATTTTGGAGTGACGACAGTCAGCACAAAGACTTGGGAAAGGATATGGTTGCTGAGTAAGCATTATTTTCCCCCAGTACCGTTGCTAACGTTGCCAGTTTCAGTGCTAGAGATTACTCACCAGCTTGGTAGCTGCGTCAGACAAGTTCCTCAATGTCCACAGACAGTTCTGCACCAGCCGCTGGCTCTGATGACTGATATGCATGGCCATAGCTTGCATGCCACCTGTGGAGGGAACACAGCATGCAGTTTGGGTAAGGTTCTACAACGTTGGTCATTTGCAAAAGCCAATGAGAGATCACCAGCATCGCTTGAAATGCGGAGCAATATCTCACGGAGATTTGCATTATCTTGACAAACTCTCACCAAAGCCACCGTAAAATGTAGACATGTGACACGTCGCCCCGACAATCAATTTGGGGAATCGCTGTAGTTTTTTTTTTCAAATGCACTGTAAACATCCGGTGACATCACAGATACCTTGTACACATGTTGATGACCTATAATTTGCATTTTACGTTGTGATATTAAGTTAAGCGAGATCAAATAGCACACAATGCATTTTGAAGTACACTTTCATTCAATTTTTTACACATACTAAAAAAGAAGGCAATACATTTTTGTCAAGCTTTTTAAACAATTAAGCATCGTCGTTTAAGTGGTATAGAACATCACAGTATTATTAGACTGATAAGCATTTTACAACAGTTGAGCCAGATTGGACAGATAAAAAACCAAAAGCTAATTTCTTAATCTATTACAAGCATACTGGGTCAACAAGGTTGTAATACCAAAAGTTCATCGCAAGTATTTCCGTAGGCTCAAAGGTTCTGTGCACGTACCGGCTTCAACAATGGCTGGTTTATTACTGGAACAGACAGACAGTACTTTCAGGACACGCGAGGTGGTCCACAGTAGTTTCTCGTAGGTATACGACCTCATAATGCGCACCAGTTCCCCGGGACCCCCACTGGCAAGAATGATCAACTGCAAACAAACCAAGAAAGCGATACTTAACAGACAAATGTAACGCATTAACGAACATCATAACTTTGCGCCAATAAACCCTCCATTCAGTCTAAGAAGAAAACTTTTTATCAAGACCACTTACCAACGTAAAATTGGCCTCGACTTGCTCCCTACACAGATGAGGTTTCTTGGTTTGGAACGAAGTGAAAGTGTTATTTTTCATCGAGACATGCTCGACGCATAAAATCACACTGCGTGAAAAACAACAAGTTGAGCCTCGTCTCAAGCAACAGCAACACTTTATTGAAGCCCTGACATCCTTACCAATGTTTGACTAACGCACAACCAGAGATCCCAAGAATCAACTTTTAAATAAGATTAAATTCAGCTGGTTGCAATGCATTCCTCAATCCTTTTAAATATGATGACTTGAGAAGAACTAACTGGTATTGCTCGAAATGGAAAAAAGTTGAACGTCGTGTGAGCAGAAAATCAGAATATATGTGACGAGAGACACCAATACACGACACTTATCTGGAATGCTTGCCACCAACCTTGCTCTCCTGGTTGCCATAAGCAAGTATCTGTAAACAGTCAGTGGTGATCGCCAAGAACTTGACGTTGTTTCGCTGCAGCAGCGCCACCATCTTCTGCAACCCGCCGGCGAGGCGGACAGCCATCTTGGAGCCCTCCTGGTGGAGGAGGAGGTTGTGCAGGGTGGTGATGGCGTAGAACAGCACGGACTCCACGGGTGAGCTGGTGGCAGAGAAGGTCACGTCATAAATAATCTTGAAGTAAACATTAGTTTCATGAAAAGTGACTTAAAACACGAGTCGGAAATTTGGTCTTGCGCTCCCACGCATCACAGGTTTTGCAGTTTTGCTCAACTGAGATTTAATTATCTTTCAAAAACAGTTGTTTGGGGCGTAAGAACAACTTTCTAACTATAGTTGTCACTTTTCAAGAAACAAACCCCTGGTAGAAATGCTTTCCAGACTTGGTTGCATTTAAATTCAAACACCGCTAGACAGCAGCATTCTTCAAAACTGGCATTGTGTTTTTGATTACGAAGACATTGTGTTTTTGATTATGATGACTCTTAGGTCGTCCAGCCACGTGTGCTTAGCCATTACTCAATCGGTCTCTTTGAGTGACATAGGACATGTGACCTCTAAATTTAAATTATTTCTAGTTTTATTACACTGAACATTTACCATTAACCAAGTCACCTGCCTACCTGAGCAGCTTGACTAGGGCCGGGATGCCACCCGACTTGAAGATAGCCAAGAGACCCTGGCGGTGGTGTGACAAATTGTGCAGTGTACCAGCAGCACACCGCGTCGTCTCCACGTCATTGGTGCTTTGCATGGCACGCACCAGTGCCGCCACCATCTGTGGTGAGTTCATGATGGCGTGCCGGCTAGCCTCCTTCTTGGACAACTGGTGTACCATCATGGCCGCCTGGCTGACAACCACCTGGTCCTCGTCATTCAACAGGCGCGTCAACTCGGGGATGGCTCGCGTGGCCAGGTCGGCATCATCCTGATAGTTGATCAGGTTCACCACAGCATGCTTCAACATCTGCGAGGGCTCTGTCAGACGTTGTACCGCCGTTGGCTGGTCTGGGTGGACCTGCGTTGACGGGATCTGGATACCTGATGGTCAGAGGCATATTTGTAGAGACTCTTGATAACCAACGATTGAATTTCACACAGAACTTAACAGGACTATATATATATATATATATATATATATATATATATATATATATATATATATATATATATATATATATATATATATATATATATATATATATATATATATATATTTATTCAATAACTAGGCCTTCGCCCTTGTTACAATCAAATCATCAAATACAATAAAGGTAAGTGTCAAACACTAGAAGTAAACCGAATTCTTCTTCGCTTGAATGCGAGATGAACATATTTACATGTTGACCATATAAGATCTTTTTCCTCCATAGTCATGAGTCTGTTGAATTTTATAACTATATGTCAGCTACGATATGGCTAAACAGAAAGTGAGAGAAGAGATCAATGCAACAAGCTGTAGGTGCTTATGGTTTCTGCGATAGAACTATGAAATACTGTAAAACCTAGTAAAAAAGACTCTTACAGGGCTCTGGATGAACGTGGTCCCTTCATTCACAAATTTCACTTATTCTTAGCCATAGCGACAAGATTACTCCCAACATGTACTGTACAACAGCACTACCATGTTGATAACATACCTTCCTCCAGCGTCTCAGGGAACATGGCGGCGCGGACTCGCTGCGAGCGTGTTTGGTTCAGCTGCTGGCTCATCTCATCCACTTGCTCCTGGGTGTAGCCCCCGGGGCCGTACTGCCCACCAGCCTGCTGCGGTTGCTGCTGCTGCTGCTGTTGATCCCACGGGGGGAACACTCCACCTTGACCGCTGGTCTCCATGTCCTCCATATCATCCTGCAGACCTCCCTTGCTGCTGATAGATGGCGCCTGTTAGTGGATAAAAAAGTAGATTAGTAGAAAAAGGATACCAAGTAACAACTTGAGGCAATAACAAGCCTTTTGTACACCGGACACATATGCAAGGAAAATGAAAATATTTTCAACATGAGTTGATGAATCCTAATATCTCTACGACCAACATAGATCACTAACCATTTACTTTTCTGCCATTAAGTTTCCCTGACTTTATGTCATCGAAAGCAATAGAAAAACTGACACGGATTGTCACTGTAGCAATTTAAAACAAATTTCCGAGATGTCAGGACAATACCACCGAAAAACCAGAAAGGAACAATCAATTAATTTGAAAACCAAAGAACATTCGGTGGAAACAAACCACACATAGAACACTTTGACACTTTGTTTACATATTTTCAAGGGCATTTCATAATGAATTTAGTATGTAAGGCTAATTCAAGACAATCAGAATGTCCTTATTGACGTCATGTGAAAACACAGCCGTGTCATAATACAATGTCTAGACAAAACACCAGATATTAAACAAGAGAATCGACATTACAAATTTGTGTAATATATGGGAATATAAATGACACACGGGATCTAACATACAAGTTGGAGAGTAAATTGATAAAAGTGATCCCAACTGTCCACAGCATTCATTACAGTTACTCTGTGTAACGTTAACCAGGTCAAAACATGTTATTATTTAATGAATTTTTATCAAAATGAAATTTACGTAAAAAATTAGAGAGTTCTATTTCAGGTGTCCTTGGGTATTCGAGAGAAAGTAATTGTCATTCAGTCTTGGGTACGATTTGACTACACCCAAGGCAATTGAAAGTTTTTTTTAATATGTTTATTATATTCACAAGCACAGCTTACAGAAGAACAACGTGATGCATTGTATTAACATTAGCCTGCAGCCAGGTTGTAAATACACAAGCGTACTTTAATACCATACACACCACAATCAACTATAATTACACATGTAACTGTTAGATTGTTACACAAAAAGTCCTTCAACAGGGATCCATCTTTTTCTACAATGCTCATAAGTTACCGTCTGCATCTTTGGGTTCACTGGGTTGGACTGCATAAAGGCCAAAGCAGAAAGCGTATTCCCCTCGATGCCGACTCAGATTCAGTGGACAGAAATTCACCTACTACAATCATTCCTTAATTTAAAAACAGAAAAAGCATTTTGTTTGCTCAATGGAAGGGAATGTAGAATCAAGATTCAGGTCCTTCACTGGGCTTTTGGTTCTATGGACAGTGAATATAAACAGATTCAGGTCCTTCACCGGGCTTTTGGTTCTATGGACAGTGAATATAAACAGATTCAGGTCCTTGACTGGGCTTTCCGTTCTATGGACAGTGTAAACAGAATTCAGGTCTTTCACTGGGCTTTCTGTTCTATGGACAGTAAATGTAAACAGAAGTCAATACACAATTATGTAGCCCTAAGCTAACTAGGGATCTGTATTTTCAGTAAGTTTTGTGAAAAACACTTCTTAAAGTTCCTCTGTAAATATTCTGATCACATACAGCATGAAAAGTGTATTTGTATGAACCACGTTGTCACACAGAAAAATTAGCAATTTTCATTTCTCATTCACATCACCAGAATGTATTTATTTCACTGTACTCGCACATGTACAAGTCTTTTAATGATCAAGTATTCAAATGATTTTTGGCATGTACAATCATGGAAAGATTCTTCAGTATGCTAGGGTACATTCAATACTGAGTACGAATGTACCCAAACATGCCGAGATTTGTCACTGGCCTTGGGTTTAGCAAAATGAAAATGGGTTCACCCAAACCTGTAAGAGTTGCCACTCATTGCTGGCCTGGAGTACAGCCAAATCAAATCGGGTGAACCCAAACACAATAAGACTGTCAATAGCCTAGAGTACAGCCTAATCAAATCGGATGAACCCAAACACAATAAGACTGTCAATGGCCTTGGGTACAGCCAAATCAAATCGGGTGAACCCAAACACAATAAGACTGTCAATAGCCTAGAGTACAGCCTAATCAAATCGGATGAACCCAAACACAATAAGACTGTCAATAGCCTGGAGTACAGCCAAATCAAATCAGGTGAACCCAAACACAATAAGACTGTCAATGGCCTTGGGTACAGCCAAATCCAAGTGGATGAAATCAAAGATTCAAAGATTGTGACTGACTTGGGGTACAATTATATCGAAACGGGTACACCCAAACCTGTATAGATTTCTCACTCATTGCTCGCCTTGAGCACAGTGAACTCAAAGAATGTCACTGACCTGGGCTACAGCTAAATGAAAAGTGTGTGCCCAAGAACAGATGGCAGTTACTTTCGCCCGTATCCCCAGCGACTATGTTACTATGTTTTTAAATAAACTTTCATTTTGATGATAAAAACTCCTTGTAAATAATGACGTGTTTCAAGTTTAAGTCGCTGAATTCGAAAAAGGGTATCAAGCAAGTTTGTATAGGAGAATGCAGCTACAGAAACAGTCGAAAAAACCTTACTTAGTCGGAGAATGAGTTTACAAAATTAAGCATCAGTAAATAATTTAAAGCGCGTTTCAGATAAAAATGTGTAGCAAAATAGAGTTCTTTAATCTAACATTGAGTTTTGAGAAATCGTGTTACCTGCCTCAACAGACTAAGTGCAATGTAACAAAATAAAGGTCAGAAAAACGCAGAAGTTGGCAGATGAGTGTCCTTTCAGTCCTCATCAACTAAATCTTCACACACCTTTCAATATGAAAAACTACCGCTGTTATCTTGAGGTTTCAGCCAACTCAAGAAATCATCTTCCATTGAATCACAGACTGCTTTTCAACTTAGATTTTTGTGTTTTCCAAAATTCCTTTTGACTAGTAGATTGCGTGTTAAAATTTTTAGACTTTTAACCAGTTTACTAGTTAAAATAACTCGCAACATGGTTTTAACAGAAAAGTTCCTAATAGATCCTATGTTTTCAAAGAAACAAGCTCAGGTTCCCATAGCTGTGGCCCCACGCGACATCCTACCTGAGTGGTCACGCCTGAGTGAATGCCTGAGTCCGCCAGGTAAGCATTCTGTTGCCACATCATAGTCTGTTGATGTTTGCTAATGGCCATGTCCGACACATCCATGTAGTTACCGCCACTGCCTCCGCTGGGCATTGGCCGAGACGCCTGAGACACCTGCTGGTAGTTGGACATAGTTGACGAATAGTAGCAGAGTCTGAAATGACAAGGGGGAGGATAATAGCACTTGTCCACGCCTTCAACTAGTAATTACATGGCACGTTACACTGATAGTCAATCAACAAGCTATGCAACTAACAAGATCCCCAACCGATTTTAATCTGAGAAAGCCAATTTGACATGGTGATCATCCAAGTCCCCAGGAAATGAAATGACACACAAAATTATTGGTTATGCAGCTAAATGAGCCATTTGAAGTCTTCAAGTAGATCTTAACTTCATGAGATGTGGAGTGGCTCAGTCAGTCTTAAGACTTTGTGGAGAGCGAGTTCTCTGAATACTAAGAAGGCTATATTTACCAAGGTCCCTCAAAAGGTACTATGCACATATTGCTCAACTCGTTTCAGGATATCTGGTCAGTCATTTTGTGTGTGGCGGATGTACAAACAACAGCTCGATTGATTAACCATGAACCGAATTTTCGTCCAAAAAAACAGAACATTGTTAGGGGCGAGATGGACATACCCGGAGAATTTGAATTTTTGAAAAATGTTTAACTTTCTTTTGTGAATTGCAAAAACACACATTTTTACACTGTAATTTAGTGGAATGAATGTAAAGTATAACATACTAATTTTTAGATGGCACCTTAAATTTTTTGTTAGGCAACTCTGTGTAACTTGAATAAGTGGGACGGACGTATACTCTGAATTTCTAGTATTAAACTGTTTGTGACTAAGATATCAATTCAGAACAATTCAAAATTCAGCATTTAAGCCATACTGGTCTTTAGCAATTAAATTAGTATAAAGAAATGTTTCTTTTTTAACCAAAATACAGATTTATATTTCGCAGAAAATTACCACCTCATGCAACCCTGTGCAAGGAATGTACACTTTGGTACACTAAGTTTGTTAACTATTCAACACATTTTATAAAACATGTAAAACAATCTCCTAAAAATCCTCACTTCTATTCAAAAATGGCAAACAATATGAATGAGAATGACAATTATTTTTTATCTGAAACATGCTGACATTGAGGAAAACTGTTTTTGCGTTAATAACATGAAAACCAATTTGAAACTAGCAAGTAGAATTGGCTATAGGAAATATAAAATATCAAGTAATCTTTAAAACATGTAATAAAAATGTATTATAATTATTTGTTAATTATGACTCTCCTTATGATTTCACCATTCATTTTGTAGGGGAGGGGCAAACTAAAAAAGCTTGGCTACAATCATGCAGTAAATCCTCCCCACAGCTAATTATCCGTTATCTGCATTATCAGGGCTGTGGTAAGAAAAAGAACACTGAATCTTAAAATCCAAAAAGCGGGATAGTAGAATCAGTAAATGACAAAAACAAAAACATGCTAAGTAGAATATCCCAGCTGATTCAGTGGACAACTCTAATTTTTATGATTACGTGAAATTCATAGTTTCAATTTTTCTGAAGAATAGTTCTCAAGTTCCCCCTATTATGACTCTTACTAACAAGCTACTTGAGTCACACAGATGTTCCACACAACCTGCCTAGGCATCTGTTCCACACAACCTGCCTAGGCATCTGTTCCACACAACCTGCCTATGCATCTGTTCCACACAACCTGCCTAGGCATCTGTTCCACACAACCTGCCTAGGCATCTGTTCCACACAACCTGCCTAGGCATCTGTTCCACACAACCTGCCTAGGCATCTGTTCCACAGCAAAGGGATAAGCACAGAGGTTGCAAAAAAATTGCAGGGCCCATTTCAACTATGGTGATTGCAAAACAAAATCGTAGCATTCACTAACGAAAGCAGACATCTGCAGTATTTGATAGGCATGTAACGCAGGCCTTTGCAATGACCAACAACAAAAAAGAGGAAAATTTTCCAGGTGACGTATCGTTCCACAAATAACAGGCTTGTGTGATAGAAATATTTTTGCATTAACTGAAGTAAACATCTTTGCAAGAAAAACGTCAAAAAAATGATGCAGAGACAAAAAAGAGAAAACTGAAAATCAAAGAGGAAACCGAAATCAAAAGAGGAAATCCTCCAATAAGAGGGAAATTCCAAGCCCTAGTGAAATCAAGGAAATTTGTGTCACACTTGAGGTACAACGGAATCTTGTATATGACCATAAATATAACATCACACAGTGACTGTGTGGAACGTAAAAGGCTCAGGTAAACAGATACCTTGTAACATAGCTTGACTGGATCGTTATCAAATTATTCCAACCTACATTTAAGACATTCATAAGAAGTTACAAGAGTATTCTTTATTCACATAGAATAATCTCAGGAATTATTTGCATTGCCAAATCTATGCGATAATCACTGAAGGTCAATCTAACGAGAGCAAAAAGACAGAGTATTTAAAGGCGAAGGCAACCATTCTTCATGTCTTTATTTTTTTTTTTTTTATG
>NMRA01000303.1:315686-340427 GCA_002633005.1 Phoronis australis | reverse complement strand
GGTTTCTTAACGTTATTAAAGACTGAACAGATATGTCTACAACCCTTCAAATCTTTCCGTAAGTGAGTAATTGCTAAAGGCATGCAAGGAGAGTAGACATTAACACTTTTAAATTTACTTTGAAATAGACTTTTTTGAAACCTTTTTAGAACAGAAACAACACCATTATATTCTACAAAGTTGGTTTTCACGTCGAACCTATTTTTCATATTGTTTAGACTAACAAGATCACCATCAGAGGTATACATATCTCTAATAAATCTCAAGCCTTTTACAAACCAAGGCTTATAAAAAACACCTGTGCCTCCGATCGCCAAGTTACTATTACTATGTCTTTTTTAGCAAAAATAAGGTTCGTTGGTTATCCCAGACATATTTTCCACTTAATTACAGCTTTTCGTAATTTAATTAATTATTCGTTCTCTACTCTGGAAGTGACGTTTTGGGAAGCAAGCATTTCGCGCCAATTTCTTTTCATATAGTCTGACTGTGAGAGCTGCTGAGACAGTCATTGTTTCATCTCGGTTGAGATAAGTTCAGTCATCGTTTGCTATTGTTTACAAGTTAGTCAACATGCCACACAGTTGCTGCGTACCGGGATGTACTCATTATTATCTCACAGACAGAGGAACAACTGTCCCATTTGCCCGGCGAGTGTACCGCGACACACTCTCACCTGAGCACACAAACTGCTTACACCCCACCGTGTGACTCCCTCGCCAGACGCCTGGCACCTTCTAAATAGTTTCAATATTTTAATCAAGTCCACAATAAAGTTTGGCTCACCGATCTGTTAATTGAACGACGAACTGTACTCTTCACGGACTGGACCTGTATTCACTCCCACTACTCAACATCGCAGCAGGGCTGCTTACAGCCTTTGGGCCATAACGAGTACATCCGGGTACCCAGCAACAGTGTGGCATGTTGACTGACTCGTAAACAAGAGCAACGCGGAGCGTTGAAATGCGCCCACAATTGCACCGCATACGGTATCCTTCTAGGGTTGTTTATTGGTACCATAAAGTGGCCAGTAGAGGGCATACTTTGCAAAATGGAAAGGCATGGTCATTGTCTCCTCAATAGGCTAGGGGCAAAATGTGAGTAATCTTCATAATACAAGCACATCCTATACACCAGTTGCTTAAAGCACCACAGAAACATAGAATTAAAAACAAATTTACCAACATACGAGATTAGCACAGCATTAGAATGCCAGAAACAAATTTCTACTTGGAACTTTTCCTTCACAGTCACGAAGTAACACAAAGTATACACCTGAAGACCTATGAAAATACAGAGGTCAATGTAAAATACTAAAATTGCCACTAGAGGCAAATACTAAAATTGCCACTAGAGGCATACCGGTAATCAGAATCATCCTAAAGTCGTCATCGTCCGTTGTCAACATCACATAAATACACTTGCTAAATTTAGTAAAGATCCTGCAAACGGTTTGGGAGATACAGCCATGGGCGCAAAAAAACAAAACTGCCACTAGGAGGCGCCACAGTAGTCCAAATCGTCTGAAAATCATTGTCAGCTGTCTTCCTTATAGTAAGCACATACACGCCAATTTTCACAATCATCCTTTGAGCGGTTTGGTTGATAGAGGGGTGGACGCAAAAATACAGACTCGAAAACAGTAAAAATGGCCACTAGGTGGCGCAAACTACGTCGAATCCATCTGAAAACAGTAGGATAGCGTCATCTCACTAATAGGTGCCTACATACCAAATTTCATGAAAATCCGTTCAATACTTTTGAAGATACAAAGGTAAGCGTAAAAAACTAAAATTGCCACTAGGGGGCACACCGGTAGTCGGATCCGACCAAAAGTCGTCATCTTCCGTTGTTAACATCATATAAATATACTTACACAATTTGTAAAGATCCTGCGAACGGTTTAGGAGATACAGCCATAGGCGCAAAAAAACAAAACTGCCACTAGGAGGCGCCACAGTAGTCGAAATCGTCGGAAAATCATCGTCAACCATCCTCTACATAGTAAGCATATACATGCCAATTTTCACAATCATCCTTTGAGCGGTTTGGTTGATAGAGGGGTGGACGCACAAAAACAGACTCGAAAACACTAAAAATGGCCACTAGGTGGCGCAAACTATGTCGAATCCATCTGAAAACGGGAGGATAGCGTCATCTCACTAATAGGTGCCTACATACCAAATTTCATGAAAATCCAATAAGGACTTGTGAAGATACAAAGGTAAGCGTAAAAAAATTAAAATTGCCACTAGGGGGCACACCGGTAGTCGGATCCGTCCGAAAGTTCGCACATGCCGTCCCATTCATGAATGGAACATATGTGCCAAATTTCATGAACGTATGTCAAAGGGTTTTGGAGATAGAGCAGCGGACGCCGGACGCCAGACGCCGGACGCCGGACGGACGCCGCCCGGACGGACGGACGGACAGAGATGACGGCATAATGCGTCCACATATAATGATGTGGGCGCATAACAAAAGCAAACGACGACCGAACTTATCACAAACTAGGTAGATCAATGACTGACTGGACAGCTCTCATAGTCAGACTGTATGAATAGAAATTGGCGCGAAATGCTTGCCTCCCAAAACGTCACTTCCGGAGTAGAGAACGAATATTTAATTAAATTACGAAAAGCTGTAATTAAGTTGAAAATGTCTGGGACAACCAACGAACCTTATTTTTGCTAAAAATGACATGAAAAAAGGTTGCCTTCGCCTTTAACAAGCACAGGCCAATTGTCCGCTGTCCTATCTGGCTAAGTTACTGATCAAGTTAAGAACACTGACCATGGTCAACATGTAGGGTATGCTTTAGCGTATCATGTGAGTATTACATGCAACTCACTTTTAGTGTATTTATGCATTCGTTAGGACTTTGAGTGAAGAGAAAAAACACCGTTTCTATTGAAGATATGTCGAGCCCTACATTGGCAGGTAACAACGGGCAACTTCAAAATAAGATAAAATAAGATGTTAAGCTAAAAACAACATTCCGACAGGACCATAACCATAGGAAACAAGCAATGATAATTTGCCTTACAACACAACTCTACAGCTTGAGACCAAAACTAAATGAAAACAACCAACCTGGACATTGTGTGAAATAGGTATTCTAAGGAGTAGATTTATTACCCTATTCTCCTGAATGCTAAGCTCAATATGATGCCTAAATTACGCAAATTTAGTACAACTTGCCTCTTGTGAAATATTGAAAATATTGTCCAGGTTAAGGACTTCAAAATTGAACAAAAGTTTCACAAGTGCTAATAAGAAATGGCCTATTAGTAGAATGGCTTTAATGCTCAATGTCTTCCTCATACAAATGAAGGGCTCTAGGCACCATCTGGCACAAAAAAAAATAAAAATTGCACTCATAACTGAAACTTGACTAATGCTCAATGTTAGTCTTATTTCCATTCACCCTGTGTTTCTCAACAGAGTAGCAATGTCTATGTCTACATTGTTTGTTAATTCGATGAATCCTGCTTCTTTGTTTCAGCCCAAGCACCTCTCAAATCATGCCTCAGTTGCTTATTAATGAGAATCCGTTCCGCACCTTTCTCTTGTGCATGTCTTGATTTCTGGTGCTGCAGCTAGCATGTCCAGTGATTTTGAACCTGAAAATGTACGAGTTAAAGCAGCTATAAACATCACAAACCTGATAGTCTGTACCTGTACACATCTTTTTTCAGATGCCGTTAATTAATGTAACACATGATACTAGTGACAGTCAACAATGTGATGATTTGAATTTGTCTAAGATGACAGACTCTGCATTACCACCCTCAGGAGTCGAAGCAGTCACAGGCAGACATGAACGTCACTGGAGAAAAGGCTAGAATTGCTCCATCATGCTTTGTCAGTTTAATGTTCAGACAGGCAGCCTTCACTGTTTATTGCAAGTGTCATCAACCCTGCAAGTTCCACATCTGCTGTAGCCTCATATGTAAATACTATGAAAGTGGCACTCATAACATGTACAGTAATTGAACAGGAAATCATGTTCACGAGTGCAGACAAGCTGTGAATCCAAATTTACCGTCTCTAGACGCTTGCCTAGATGGAAAAGTACGTGAAAATTGCGAAACTAGAAAATAAAAAATAAAATTCCATACGCCGTTTCGTTCTACCAACAATTCCGGTGTCTAGTTAGTTTTGTAGTCTACTTTACTTCTGTTGAATGTACCCTCAGTAATGACATTACTGACATTTTGTTGAACTCCTTCATCTGTATGAACGTTGGTGCAATTGTCACTTCGTACCAAATATCCAGTGCTTTGTGACTTATATAAATTGTACACAATTTATGTTGTTCGTCTTATTGTAAAATCTAACTTAAACCTGGCAACTAGCATGCGATCTTGTGGTCAACTCTGCACTTAACAACACGTGTCTGATTTGGGATGCGTCTAAATATTGTGTGAATTTCCCTGTAATTGTAAAATTTAACACCTGCCCCTGAGTATGAAACGGTATTTTAACTTTTTTCCGTGAATTGTCTGTTCTCTTCTTGGAATGGTCAGTTGCATCCTGAGGTTTTGGGGGAGGCAGGCCTTCATGCAGCGTACGTCCTGGGCGTCCAAATGGACGCCCCAGCACTAATATGGACGCCCTGGCAAGGACGCCCAATGTATCATTTGGACGCCCACTGTCAATAGGAACCTTTCAAGTTTGGACACACACATTGTAATGATTANGGGGGAGGGCGCACTGGTGTAAGCTTGTCATAATGGAACGTTGGATTTTCGGTTCCACTGGTTTTCATCTTTGAAGTGTTAAATCAACGTGAAATGAAAACATTCACAAGAAGTAGTTTGGTTTCAGTTAAAATTACGATTCCTTGAGCGTTGATTCATTTTATCGTAATCTGGCCTCTCATCATGTTTAGAGATAAAACAAGATAAATTTGAAAACACTGGACAGCTGCTCCCTCCTTTTAAACTACTCAACACACTAATAGGGGTTGATAATTGTCCCACTCATCTCAAATGAAATATTTTGGTTTCAGTTAAAAGTTATGATTTCTTGAACGTGAATTCATTTCAGCATAATATGTCTTTTAATCGTGTTTAGTGATAAAACAAGATAAATTTGAAAACAGTGGACACCTGTTCTCTCCCGTTAGATTACTCAATACACTAATAGGGGTTGACAATTGTGTCACTCATCTCAAATGTTTTATCTCGACTGGTTAATCAATATAAGCCAATCACTCTTACGAAAATAAACATTTCTGTCGAATAGAAATATTTCAAAACATGAGTAGAATCCGACCTGAGTGATTATTGCAAAAATGCAGGTAAAATAATTGTCGTTGTCTGATCAGAAGTAGTATCCTGATATGATATCTCTGTACTTTTGTCTCAGACACACTTGTGCTCCAATAGTAAGTGAATGACACTTTTGCAAGGGCCAAATAAACCAGTCAATCATGTAAATACAAAAGATGCAATGCCACAACATGACATAATATTTCACAACATATCACAAACCTTTACTTCGATGATATATCTATGATATATCGTAGTTAAAGGTGCGACACGCCCAGTTTTGGCATCCAAAAATACCAACTTTTGCATTACACCACAAATCGTTTAGTCTGGTCTCAATTTCACTTCAGTGTCCCCCACAACAAAAATTCCAAACTCAACACAAATATTTTGTTTAGTAGTAATCACTGTTCATTCCCTAAGAACATGGTCACTGTGTATTTATATATTATGTTTTAAAAGTGTACACTGAACTGGTGTGACCTACCTTTTGACTTTCCTACCAATTTTTCACCACAATTCCTCCAAAGCATTTGACAGACTCAGAAAATCAAACTAAAGGTTATAAGTTCCTTTAATAATAAAAATTTCAATTCTATTATCAATTCTACTTATTAAATACTACTAATGATGTGACCTAGAATTTAGGGACACCTGTTGTCCAGTTGAATAAGTTCTAATTCGCCACCAGATGTCAGTCAAAATCAAAATCCTTTAAATTAAGCATATCAAATTGTTAATTTACAGGTTTAAGTGCAAAATTTTAAAAGTTAAAATAATACTGCTCGCTTGTCAATTATTAAGGTAAGGTACCTGACACCATAAAATGATGTTAGAAAAGGAATTTATTTAGATTTTTTAAGCAATAATTTATACTCAATTATTACAAAAATTAGGTCATATATGAAGTAGGAACTATGGCTTACATTGGCTACTTCACCCTCATTGTTGATTTTGAGGGCATAAGTGCCAAGCCAGCCAAAGTTTTAACATGTCGCAACACTTTTCAAACTCTCGACGCAGCAAAAGTTAAACTGGTCCTGGAGAACACTGCATTTGTACTATAATTAGATGAAATATTGGATCACGACAGCAAACCTGTAAACCATGACCTTGGGCAATAAGGATCAGTCAGTTCTACACCCTTCCCAGAGATCACTTCTAGTCCGGTAAAGAGCAAAACGAGGCCAATTTTGTGGCAGCAAGTGGTCCAATGCAAAGTCTGCGATGCAAAACCCAGGTGTATTACACCTTTAAGACTGATCTCCATAATGCACTGCTTCTTACTACACAGGTGCATGTATAAACTACCTGTGCATGTATAAACTACCTGTGCATGTATAAACTACCTGTTCATGTATAAACGAGAGGTTTCCAACAAAAATCAATTCAACTGTTTATTATATTTTCCTGACAGCAGCTCAAATAAGCCATTGAGTTCAGTAACGCAATGACGATCAAATCTGCGTAAACTTTAGAAAGTACAGTTGAACGCCACATATATCAATAACAAAAGTGTTATTGATTCTTGAAAATAAACAAAACAAAAAAATGGAAAGTACATACCTTGGAAAAATATATCCATGTTCAGCTTCCCGAGTGATCAAGTGACTGCCAGGTTCAGTTGCTCATGTTGTCATCCCCACAGTTCATTTCAATTCATCGTTTGCGTCTTTCAACATCAATTTTCGGCTAAGCGACCAGGACATTCTTCTAGAGCTGCATAGCGACCATTGCTACCATTTTCGCCCTAATAAGCGCCCATGCCCCTATAAGCGCCCCCCACGCGTTTTTAGACTTTGCTAAAATAAGCGCCCAGTCCATGCGGAAAATGCCTTACCTACGGTTCAGACCAGAGAAAATCATCATTGTGCGCGGAATTTGTAGACCACGAGCCTCATTGTTGTCGGTATTTAGTCGTGACTATACACTTCAAACTTCCGCCGTACTTCAAAAAGAACGCAAGCTCGAATCGAAGACTAATAAAAGCTTGACCTTAGTTCAGTTAAAAGCACGTGGCCAGGAAGCGCACGCTGCATTCAAGTAGTTGTCATTCAAGATTAGTCTTTGGGAACTAAGTATTCATGAAACAGGTAGCACAGCATCAGCAAGAAATAAATACTGACACTTATTTCCGAAAGTTTCTAATACCCTAAAAAAGGTTTGCATTATTTTTACGGGGGGGGACTATTAAATTAGTCGTACTTGATGCCTTTAAAGTCAATATGACTCACTGATAGTGAACACTTCCTCACCCTTACACCTCCAGTCTCCCGAAAAATAACTGTTAGACTGTCACGTATCCAGTCACCCGGTGACTTAATGACATCGGCCTTATCGAGACAATTCTTTTACATTTTTTAGCAGATGAGATCAACAAGTGCTAAATAAAACATGTTCTGATTTACTGCATGTGTTAATTTCCTCAGTTACAATACACACCTAGATCGTTACATCGCGTTTACTCTGGCAAATGAACTCTGATGACAACCATGCACTCGCTCACTCACACAATACGCAGATGAACTTCAAAAGAAACATCACGTGACAACATGCGTGTTCGTCCAGATTTTTCTCTCGTTCCGGAGTACAATATAGCGCAGATCTGGACTTAATATGCAGTTAATCCCTCCACATGAACTTAAAAGTCTTAGGGACGCTATTTTGAAAACTTGAGAACTTCAGGTAATTTGCCGAGTCGAAACTATATATTTATTCAAGAATTCAAGTTGACCTATCGGCGATTGCGAGCCAGCCGAGGAAAAATTGTAACATAAAAAAGGTCATTTCCTTGCATCTTATTTGCATGTCTTTTTCTTGTTCAAAGGACGGCATATAGGGAAACTAAACAAAAATTAGGAGGTTTGTTCCATTCAGGATGTGTGTATTGTCACTAGACTGCAAAAATCAAGATCTGTAAATCTTTTTAGTACGATAATCTGTGTAGAGTTGCATGTTAGACAGATAATCCACAGCATGAATACAGGACTCAATGTATCTTGAAGCTCTCAAAAGAGAAGTGTATTACTTTAATGCAGTTGAGAAACCATTTAGAATTATGAGAAGACAATGAACTTGCATTCGAAAGGACACGAAGAAATACATCCTAGAGTACATGTCTACGTTTCATTACATCGCACAGCACTGCAATTCACGAGTATACAAAAACAAGACCATAATATCCATATCCTCCACAAATTCACAACTCAGTACCACCAGTGCTCAACACGGGCGAAAATCTCTGCTGGAAAATAGGAGTGACGACGTATGTGCACTCGCGCGTGTATACCCAGACTTGGCTTCGTAAAGGATCGTGACCAAAAAAAAAACGTCGAAACTCCGTGTTTGAATTTGGCATTCATATCTTTACGTGTCTAAACGTTTTTCAGAGCGCTTTACTCGTAAATTTCACCGTGACGTCGTTTGGCTACAAGCGTCGCCAGTGGTCGCCGGGGACATTGTAGTTGTTAACGTCTTTTGCAGTGCATTATAAGTGGACGCTTTGTTGAATTGAAACTTACCAGGTCAAAAGTCAATCACAGTCTTTCACAGTACGCTACAAGAAATTTATTCTTAAAAAGAACCATTCTTTTCTCGCAGTTTAAGAGTCAAATCCCCTGGCCTGGTTTGCGGCCGAAGTAACAGGTGCTGTGCACGTGACTGGCTGACCTACTTTTTCCATATACGGCATGCAGTGCTACACACAGAGGATAAAGTCGAATCTCCCAATAATCATGTAATTCCACAAAAGTTGAACTATTTCGAGGCATTTACTTTCATACTAAGTTAGCCAATGAATACGTAACCAACATTACACACCACATTTTTTCTCGTAAAGTTTGCACTGCATTCTCGCACATCAATACAAGTCGTTCGGCCGTGCGGATTTTTTGATATTTTTTTCATTCATTCGTTCGAGTTGCAACGGAACTATGCGAACAAACTATGGAAGTTTGCGCTAAGTTTTATCTGGTTTGTATGTTCAACGACATTGATGGCATTTGGTACGCCGGGCAGGTCAATGCTACAATTTCGGCGGGTATCATTTTTTTCGAAGTGTACGTTCTCAGCTATTTCAAATTGGCTGCTCCGTCGAATACATCGAGTGCCGCTTCAACTTCCGCGTCGGCAACTAGCATTAGGCAGGGCTTGGAATGACCAATGACAAAAAACGCGGAAACTTTTACGGCCCAAATGATGCCCGATAACCAGCCTTTGAAATGGTCCGCGACAAAAATCGGGAGGACTAAAAAAAAAAAACGTCACCACCATCAATAACATGTGTCTGTGTCCTTTTCGCTCACCCGTCCACTCCCAACCCACACAAATTTGGCTGCAGAGCGGTAGTATTTGTCGCCGCGCTTAACAATAACACGAGCCGCCATTGAAAATCACACCACGCTTTACCCAGATGCCCCGGCAATGTTGACAATTTACGTTCCTCCGAAACATAAAGACTTCCGCTTTCCGAGGTGAACGTCGTCTGCAACGCCGCGGTAAGAAAGGAATTTGCCGCGGAAATTTCATATCAAATCCGATTTTTTTACGCGGAAATATTATAAAAAAAGCGGAAAGCACATTTCAAAAAAGGCGGAAATCCGCGTTTCCGCGGAAAATTCCAAGCCCTGATTAGGGGTATGGCAAATCCTTTGAACTTCGGGTGTGGGTTCTTCAATTTCAAAGATTAAGTTCCATGTATGGGTAGTTAGCGCTGGATGCAATATTTCTCAACACTGGTCGTGCGGGGATTCCGTATGAAGTCACCTTGACGTCACAGAATAGGAAGGTATTCCCCAAAGATGGCTGCCAGAATTTGCCGATCGTCATTGTGACATTTATAGTAAAAATAGACGGCAAAAGTTCCTAATGTCGAGTTATTTCTTAATATTTAGCAAACTTAAACAATGAATTGTAAGTTTCAATAAAATTTATTAATAATAAATAATAAAACTCTTCGTTTAGCCTTCATTTTCGCCGAGGTTGTCTTGGAACAGGCAGTCTTTTTTCCGTCTTGGCCGTGCCGTCCAAAGCCGTCCCAAGGACGGCCAGGTCGGCCGCAAGATGAGTCCCTGGCTCAAACCAACTTTATCAATTTCAGTGGAAAGAGACAGAATCAATAAGGAGTAGTAACTTATTGCACATTCTCTGCGTTCAGCCAAAACCAGTGCATACCTGATCCAGCTATAACCCAGCAGTTATGCACTATAAATCAATGCCAACTGACATGTACATGAATGCAGATAACCATTAGATTCTTGTGTCAAATATGTCAATGTTTTGAGAGATATCATTGCTGGCATTTCAGAGGACCTCTCTGAACATTGACACGCATGAGAACAGTCTACAGCAGGTTTTACTAATAAAAATGGAAATTGAAGGTAATTAGCAGTGATTTTCTGTGTCCACACTCCACACTGCTTTCAGCATTCCATTGTTTACAAAATATACTAAAGAGCTATTTAGTCAAATATAGATTAACTTAACGGAGGACAGCTCTCTCAAACTATAATAAAGTCATTCATTCACACTTTAGGCACTTGTGTTCATGATAACGTCTTATACAGTACTTTCTTATGACAAACATTCTTCAATTTGTGACAAATACAAAAATAATTGCAGAAATCAACCGTTTGAAAGTACATTGCATCAAGAACGCTGTCAAATTTACTAAATTTTGTTTGTGACGGCTGTACCGTACATACCAAGCTGACAACAAACAAAAAACACGAGTCATTTTTGTTCAGAAATAAGACAAAATTAAAATTCTACTTGCCCATTACATTGGTGACTTTTTTCATTTTTAATTATTGTATTGATCTTAAACTGTCCTATCAATTTATCTGCATATAACAACAAAGAAATGTAGAGCAATTTTCAAAACTGAATGACCCAACTAGGAACACATCTAGCACCAGTTCTGGCCTCACCAGCGAGTTCCCAGTCAGACAAATGGCTCACTCAGTATGTTGACACATGCTAAATGACATCCTTTGTGGTAGCAGACTGGCCAATCAGGGTGGAGTATGTAAGGGCAGGCCACAGTTGGAAAGCCTGTTCAGTTTGAATGGCTTCATTGTCAAGTGATTACTCACTGGTTCAGAGATGTTTTGAAATTTCAACAGCTTTCTTCCTAAGGATGTCAGAGCCAGGTTTTGCTACTCACAGTATCAACTGATCACCAGCCACACTCTCACTGACAGTGTTCTTTCACAAAAATAAAATATTTTCTAGCACTTTCTGGGCTTAATTCACTGTACATTGTATTTACCCTAATATGTATAAAGAAGTGTTCTCATCTCATGCACACTACTTTTCTTACAAGTTGCATCTTGCTTTTTGGGCACCTGTGCCCGGTTGTATAAAAACAACCCAAAAAAATCAACTAAGTTCCCTACATCATTTGCATATTTGAGTCTTTCCTTACTAACTGTTGTAACCTTTTTTATAACATCATCTTTATTATGAGCTCCTCTTTGACTAATGTAATAACATTTCCTATAAACTGAGCCCTGAGTTCAAGGAAAATGAAGGTGACTTAGTCCTTAACTTAGAGGCGTTGCATGAAAAGAACTCTATTTATTTTCGATAGTATTGAGAATTCAACTTGAGTTCACACTCAATTTGTATCAAAGCCAAAAGTCGACTTACTATTGAATTTAATAATTTGAGAAAGGGCAATTATGTGTCTTCACAAGTTGACAAAAACGCAGTGGATTTAAATAACTTAGTTGAGCCTCTATATGGGACTGTTTCAAGCAATCGCGCAGTTATTTCTTACAAGCAACAGCTGTGCCAGTTTGTGAAGAGTGACAATTGGATACAGTGACGATCACTTTAGGATCCCACATTTTGAGAACCAGTTTTCTCCATTGAATAATGGGCATCAAACTGGTTCTCAAAATGCGAAACCCTGAAAGTTGAATTCGACAACGATAAATGATTAAGATCAACTGAACATTCTTAAAATCACCAATATGTGGCCAAAATACAACAAAAATTCCAGTTGGCGACTTAGTCAACAAGTCTATCATTCCTGACAATGGGTTTGTTAAGGACTCTCTCCTTTAGTCAAAGTCAAGCTAGTCTCACAAACACAACATGCATATTTTTGACATCAGCTCCAATCCTGGCAGTCCGTAACTGTTAGTTTCAATGGTGACCTTCCAATCAACCACTCTCTGTAGTGGATATGAGCAGGAACCCTCACACACACACACACACACACAATATGTGTAACAGGCCAATAACAAATCCTAAGGCAACTCTGAGCTAAACTAACACAACTACTCCCCATGTTACCCAGAGTCCAGGGCTCAACAGACTGCCATTGAGACTACCAAAGGGGATAGTGTCAACATCTGCTAATCATTTTCTTAATTATTCTGAACTAATCAAGTCATCCCAGTTGTGCACCAAATACCATGGCCACTCTCATCATCACAATGCTACCAACGGCAAGTCCAAATGCTACTCACACGCGCATCTTCATGAACACATTTTTGTTTCAGCTTGATCCAAGGACACTTTTACTCACAAGATCTCAGGTCAAATTTTAATTTTACTAAATATAAAACTGAGTTTCAGTCATTCTGTCACACTGTCTCTGAGTAGAAACAGATCCAGCACACGATGTCAGTGCATTATCATTGTAAAAAAGACTAGTTTTGTGTTTAAATACCTGTCTCGTGCACAACGGTCGCTTTCCCATAAACTGGTGACGTGATGAAATATGCCTAGTCAATAGATGGCACACATGGTAGCTGGTGGACATCATTCTGCATTCTTGTGTCGATTTATGCAGAGGGATATTCTCCAGCTTTTTTCAACTAAATTCTTTGCCACCATCATGTCAACATATTGACAATGTTGTGCAGCGGGATGTTCAAACGATTTGCACATAAACATCCAACGTTTCAAGATAAAGTGCGCTTCGTCCCGATTAGCAAAATTAAAATTCAGATTTAGCTTAAGATGCTCTCACAATGTTAGTCATACGTAGAATGTTTCTTATTCAAACTAGTTAGCGATAGGCATATTTTGCAGTGTGCCTGTGGATATATATTTTGCAGTGTGCCTGTGGATATATATTTTGCAGTGTGCCTGTGGATATATATTTTGCAGTGTGCCTGTGGATATAAATAGTAAACTTCAACCAAGTCTTTATCAGTGATATTGCTCAGCCACAAACCTACAGCTAACCAAACATTAGACTGACAGCCCACACTTAGTCTGGAAGGGGATATTGAAATGTTCAGACTGGCATTTCCGAAAGCAGTAGCTTACCTTGTTTACTTAGGGTTACAAGCCCACAGCCCTTTCTCCACAAGTAGATCAGTAAAGGTTACACCAGTCCTGGAAATAAACAAATGTTCACAAGTTTTTAAGACTAGTCAACGGTTAACATAACTCCAAAGCCAGTTAATTTCCTGAGTGAAAATAAACAACGGAGTTTGAGAACAAGCCCAACTTTCAGCTCAGCCAAGTATCGCTATAAACCCAGACAGAGCTCAGCTGAAGAAAAACTGGCACATATCACAACTAAATGCGACGGCAGTAACAGAATAAAAAGTAAAACCCTTGTTAGAACATACCCCCACGTCAAACCTTAGAGCACCTTCTTGGTATGTAGCTGAACATGTCAAAACGTCACAAGACAAGGCCACAAGGCCAAGAATATCTTTAGAAATGCGATCAATAAATTAACATTAAATGGTAATTTTGCTGATTCTCTTCAGGTGCAACAATCACTGCTAATTACTAATAAGTTGTTTGTCATAAGCTAATGGGGCTCATCAATTCAACGGTGAATTAACCTTGTCACACACCACTTTCCAATCTCATCTTGTAATACTGTAGTTCCTCTGGTGTCTGACAGATTTAAGTTAGCAACATTATGACCAGGCAGAAAATTTCAAAGAAACAACGTATCATCTCTAGTTAAACAGGTAGCTTCAAAACTTCACAATTCTGTCAACCCAAAATATTCATACCATACCTCGTGAGATAAACGCAAGCAGTGAATGTAGGCAATATTGCACATAGATCCAATAAATAGAAAAATAGAACAAGTAAAAAACAAGCAAAAACGACTAATGTACTAGAGCTGGAATGTCTTTTCCGTTGTCAAATGTTGGAACTCCTTTGGCATACTGATGCACACACCACTACCCGAGGAGACTTGACAGCAAGACACAACTTGACATCCACATGCATGGAAGCACTTTAGTGAAATGCCACTGAATGTCTAAGGTCACAGCCAGAGTGATGTAGGACTGGCACTAGACTGACACAGGAGTTGACTAATGGGATAATGTCATGCCAGCATTGCCAAGCCAATCCTTGTTGACAAGTGTCACACACAATGAGCTGCTGCTTCTGGTCTGTTCAGCCTAAGTGTCAATCAGGCCACAGACATACTTAATGCCAACACAAACAAGACCACAGAAACAACATTGGCGTTAAGTGAACCAGAAAAAACAAGCTATTTTGTCAGTCGCCAGCCATGTGTCATCATATTACACCACTTTTTGACTAGTTAATAATTGAAACAATTCCAATAGAATGGTGATCAGAATTTTCAAAGAAATGACACATTTGTATCACAAAGTATGACAAGACCATTAGGTTAGTTCAGTCTATCCCAAGTAAGCAACTCTTTCACAGCTTACTGCAAAAACAGTTTCTAATAACCTAGAGGAAAAAACAGTCAGAAACAGCTGACCTACAAGTGTCAATTTCAAGTGGTGACTGACTGCCTGTCACTCACCCACCTGAATAGAGCCTTCTAAAATTTCACACAATGCTTGACTAGAACAGGTGAGAACACAGCAGGGCTTGGCAACACAAGTGCACCTCACTCTAATCCACTACTGGAGCCTTTGTTCATCACTCCCCCACTCAACAAGGCCTTCAACTGAAAGCCAGGGGTAGCACCTGTACCACAAGGGTGCTTTGTGCAGTCAACTGCCCCCACTGTCATTTGGTAGATGATAAGATCCACAATACCATTCTTCAACTGATTACCACACCAGTCTGGTGAAATTTTGTTTTGATAAATTTGTCAACAAAAACAAATGTTACGCAATTTTAAGTCAAGAATTACCATTTTGTACTGTGTAAATGCGAAAAAAAAACAGCATTTGGTCAAGTTCCCTTATTTGCAGCAAAGTAACCAACAGAAACATGAACTTATGTTGAAAAATTGTGTGGGAAATTGATGAAAAGTTGCTGTAGGTACTTTTGCGTTGTACCTGGGCTGCATTCCGTAAATATGTGAATCTCGCCAAAAATCACACAACACATTGCAAGCAAAGCACAAGCCCACACTAGCTATACTCATTTATTTAAAAGACTAGGTGACCACTTCAGTGAATACACCCATTATCAAGTGGGCAAAGTGAGAAATAATTACATGAAGTAAAATTCAGAGAGATATGTAAAATTAGATTCAAAAGATTAATAAATAAAATAAATTGGTATAAAAAAATAGTTAATATGTACAATTAGATGAATAAAAAAGATAAAATAGAGTAAAATAATGATGAGCTGAGGCCTACAGTCCTGAGCCATGCACCAAGTCCCAGTACTTCAATTCCCATTATTTCTGTTTGAAGACGTGGACATTGGGCGCATTTGCAACAGCAGTTCCCAGCCCATTGTAAGCGACAGCACCTCTGTAGGCAGTTTTTTTTTTGCCGCAATTGTTTTAGGTTTATCTAGTACCAGACAGCCAGAAACACTCGCTCTAGTATTGTAATTGTGAGAATCTATGACTGCCTTGAATTTAGTAGTAAGGTAATTTGGTGTGAGGCTATGTGTGGCAATAGTCTGACATAGCATGCCAGCATTTTGAGAACCTATTATTCAGTGGAGAAAACTGGTTCTCAAAAATCGGCACGTTATATCAGACTACCGTATTCGCCGTAATAACCGCCCAGGGCGCTTAGAAAAGTTTGGTTCAGGGGGGGCGCTTATTATAACCCAAGGCGGTTGAAACCCGGTCTCCGAAACGGGTGAAATCGGAAGCTAAGATTCATTAAATGTACACTCTGTGACGTATCTGTAATCTATGAAAGACTTTCAACAAAACTGTGGTGCATTGTTATCAAACTCTGCTACTTAATTACGATCATTTTACAGAAAATTGTGCTGAAATCCCAGGGAGGGCGAAAACTCGCTGACTGACTGCCTCGAAATCGCCGTCTTCGATATGGCGACTTCAATGCTTGAATAAAAATAGTTTCGACTCAAGCAAGTTACCTGAAATCTTCATTAGTTTTCTAACGTCTCTAAGATTTTTTTTGAGTTCTCGTGAGGTCTGGACTCTGGATTAACGGCAGGTTTAAGTACAAATCTGTGCAACATCGTGCCATCTACATGTATGATCGGCAACACGGCGAGAAAAATGTCTGGACTAACACACATTGTTGTCACGTGACGTTTGTTTTGAAGTTCGTCTGCATGTGTGAGTAAGCGAGAGCATGCTTATCACCAGAGTTCATTTGCCAAAGCAGAGACCGTCTTTTGGCCAGAGCCACGCAATCTAACGAGCTAGATGTGCATTGATTGTGTCTAAAGAAATTTGCACAAGCAGTAGACCTAAACCAGAGCGTGTTTCATTCAGCACTTGCCAGTCTCATGTGCTAAAAACGTTCGACATTTGTCTCGGTAAGGCCCATATTAGTCGCCGTGTAGCTGGATGCGTACGTACGTTTTACTATCTGACAGTTATTTTTCGGTGTAAGGGTGTGTAAGCATTCACTATCAGTTGTCATTTTATCGGATATTCGGCTTAAGAACACCAAATATGGTTAATCAAACAATATATCTCATAAATAACGCAAACATGTTTTATAGTATAGAAATTGTCGGAAATTAGTGCCAATATTCATTTCTTACCGATGCTATGCTACCCATTTCAAGAATGGATAGTTCCCAATTAATGTCTTTGATGACAGGTTCATATATGTAGCGCGCGCTTCTTGGCCACGTGTGTTTAACACCGAGTTATTTTAATTCGTGAGACAGTCGATGTGTCTGTACTGAAAGGTCAGACCATAGTAGGGCACGGTCGTTGCAAGAGTAGCAACGCTGTTGCGTTCTTTTTGAAGCGCTGCGTTACTTTGAAGTGTATAGTCACGGCTAAATACAAACATAGCAGTGCCGCTGGTGGTCTAGAAGACCCGTGCAAAAATTTTTTGATAAATTGAAGACGTTACTGTAGCCGAGTTTTAGGACTGTAGGTACGTCATTGTTCGCACATACACGTTCATAGACAGGCCACTTATTTCAGCAATGTCTGAAAACGCATGGGGGGGCGCTTATAGGGGCATGGGCGGTTATTACGGCGAATACGGTATTACGTGTCTGCCCGAAATGGAATTCTCGTTTTTGAAAAAAATCTGGGTCAAAATTAACATACCATCAAGGACTGGATGATCTGACCTTGTAGGGAGATATCTAATTAATTACATGACCAACCAGAAACCTAGGGCGTTTCTAAAGTTTTGTTGGTTTTTGCATAAAAATCAGACTATATCGATGGTTTAACCTGTTTCACAACAACAGACTAAGGCTGCCAGTCACAAAATATATCTACATGAACCCCAAGACAGAAATCTATAGTCTGCCTCAATAGATACAAGACCAAACGATTCGAGAAACACAAAAGACAAGAATTCAACTTTGGTTACTCGTGGTCAGACATTTGTCTTTTTGGCTTAAGTCAAAAGACAAGAGCCAGTATTCTCCAGAAAGAGGCCCCAGAATAGTGGGGGAACATACCACAACATTCCAGCTGAATTGACGATGAATGAAACCTTATCCCACATGCCATGGCATGAAACAGACAAAAAAAAATTTTTTGAGAAAAATAACTCAGCACCAAATTACAAGGTCCAAGAAAACATGAATTGGGTAAACACTGTGCCTACCAAAACTTGCGACGTGATCAGAACCTACCCTATTTCAGAAAAAACTGGATTGGGGACTGACACTGGGTTACTCATTGTCAAAGGATGCACCACACTTCAAAATACAGACAGAAAACTATGACTGAGAAAGTGAGAGGTCATCTCTACCACCAGTTGACCTCAAGCCATGTGTTTGTAAAACAGCAGGGGCATTTTGAGAAACCAAACTAATGCAACCAGTTCAGGTTCAGGGTAGAGTTCAGTCCTTGCAAAAATCTAGCGAAAATCACGTGTAGTCATTTAAAATGCACGGCAATATTTCACGTAATCCCGCAAAGTCTAGACAATCGTTGGAACTAGGGTTTCAAACTAATGGGCAAATGAAAGAGACTGAACCAAGACGACCAGTACACTGATTCATGACTCAATAACAAGATTTCAAGAAAAAAAATATCTTTTACATCAGCTGTATCATCCAACACATATGCCACACTATATNCTAGTGGCAAGTTAGAGAACTTTATGAGCTTATTAAACTTGACAACAGGTGTCACTAAAAACTAGGTCACATCAGAACTCATGTTAATAGTACTTAATATGTCTAATTGATATTAAAATCGGCATTGGTATTATTAAAGGAACTTTTGATCTTTTGTTTGCTGCTCTTGGTCTGTCAAATGCTTTGGAGAAATTATGAGATGCATTGGTAGCAAAGCTAAACTTTGAAGTGTCTAAGAAGTAGGTCACACCAGTGCAGTGTGCAGTTTTAAACCATATATAAATACCTCCAGCATGACCATGCTTATGGGTAGACACAAAACAATGTCAATAACTGATATTCAACATTTGCGTCGAGTTTGGAATTTATAATGTGGAGAACACTGTATAGCTACGTCACACTATATAGCTACGCCACACTATATAGCTACGCCACACTATATAGCTACGCCACACTATATAGCTACGCCACATTATATAGCTACGCCACACTATATAGCTACGCCACATTATATAGCTACGCCACATTATATAGCTACGCCACACTATATAGTTATGCCACACTATATAGCTACGCCACATTATATAGCATCCGATTCAAACAAAAATACGGCCATCAAGTGGGTGAACAATTTCATGGCAGTTGACATAGTTCGTTACATCATCAAACCGAAGGTGCTAATTATCAGTATAGCTGATGATCATTCAATGCTATCAAACATAACTGTCACAAATGCAGCAATATTTACTAGTCAGTTACCAAAATCCTTGTGCCAAGTCAGTCAATAACAGCAATTTAACTTGGGGGGTCATCAAAACACAGTCAAGCATCAATGGTCACGGACACCCAGAGAAATTGGGAAAGCCATTTGAGAGGCTCTACTTTTGAAATCCTGGACGAATACCCGATTCTGAACCAGTTGAAACGCTTTTGTATAGAACAGCAAAATGCTGGCTCCTTGATATGAAGCCGGTTAGTTGATTTAACCCCAGTGACTCCAACTCTAGACAAAAGAAGCCACAGCTGATAATGCTGGCCTAGCATCAACATAAACTGGATAACCGAAACCTTTAAGCAACAAGACATCTCTGTGTAAGTAGTCCAAACAGATTTGGCCCATATTAATGATACTTGACAGACTGTGAACACTGACAAACCATCAGAAAATATCGGACAGGATGCATGAGTTCTCAGAATACTGTTTTCAGATTGCAAACAAAACACAAAATGTTTTAGAAACTATTTCCTTACCACTTAAGCAGAAAACTACGACAAACCGTCCAAAACGGAGTTCAGGAGTTGTGTGGCAAAACCCTTACTCATATACGGTACTTTCTAACAAGTCAATATTTCACTCAAAAGATCGACATCTTGCATAACATTGACAGCGCAGCGACATCGGAATCTCACTCAATAACCACACCATAGCACAGGAAATTCAATACAATCGTGGATTAAACACACCAAAACAACAACTTGACAATTGGTTAGGCAAAAACAACAACCAGAATAACAGGAGATTGATCAACAACTCTGCAAATTGACTGGCGTTAATCACCACTGTCCCAATATTGAATTCTAATACAGCTACCAATGACATGGCGTGGAAAGTCTTTAGAAAAGTGTCCGAGTGGGCACACGAGAACAATAGGGTGGGTCGGCCGGCCGCCTCAGGTGACACTATGGTTCAATTACGGACAATGGTGCAGCTGCTAATTCATGCATAGTTAATGAGATGTTAATTAATTATTGGCATAACTGAGTGCCAGATTTGAACATACTTGTGCACTGTTTTACATCGATTTGCTTTATTTGTTTAAGATACATGCTCTGCGCAGCCAACCTTTCCAATGGACCATTCAAAGAAACATAGCCAGTACGTCTAATAGCTAACCAGGTATATTCCTGACCAGGTTTGAACCTGTGCCCTTTGGGCACACCTGATGATAAAAAGTGTGCCTTTTTCAAAAAAAAATTGGGGTAATTTAAGTGGTAAAATATGAAACAGAAACCTTAAGGGCAATCGAAATAACAACGGACTCATGTTTTACCTGACTGGCTGTAAGTTGACTAGAATCTTGTTTTTTGGAAGTGTTGCGTTTTAAAAGTTGCACCCTGGNGGGGGGGGGGGGTGCCCTGCTGCAATGTACTAGTGACTTTTTATATTTTATGCATTACTGGCACAAAGGCACAGTCCAGGAATATCCCTGTCCATCCCAGCTTGCACCGCTACGTTGTATGTTGCAACTCACAATCAGTGTAATCACCTGACCATCCCTCCACTTACACTAAACTTGTGTCAATCCGCCAGTCTCAAATATCATTTGTTACTCCAAAATAGCAAATACAGTAAGGTTCCCAGAAGTCGATGCAACTGGAGTGAGTTCATTAGAGTTCTAAAGGCAAAATGTGACACATATGAAGGGAGAACTGCTTAACCTTTGACCCTGATAATGGATAGTGTAGTGGTCAGTGATCATATCTACATTATTTTCAGAAATAGTCAAAAGCACCAACGATAAATAGATGTCAGCTTACTGTAGTTTTCAGCTTTGATTTACAACTTTCCCAAACATAGCTTTCCCAAACATAACTTTTCTAAACATAACTTTCCTAAACATAACTTTCCTAAACATTGCCAACATTGCAACTCATCTGAGCGGATTAGTGAGTGTATACTGTGTGATCAGCATGGGCTAATATGATGAGTTGTCATCATTGGGCGCAGGCCTTTATGCAGTGTATGTCCATTTGGACGCCCTAGCACTAATCTGGACGCCCTGGCAAGGACGCCCAATGTATCATTTGGACACCCACAGTCAATAGGAACCTTTCAAGTTTGGACTCGCACATTGTAATGAATACTAGGAAGCCTCTGAAGGCTCACAGTGGAGGCTATTTTTTCAAAGCAGGAAGAAATAGACAATGTATATACAAAGTATATGCATTGTTGCTATTTTGACACTTGATTGACAGCATTGTAAAAGTCTTGTTCTACACAGTTTTTTTAGTAAAAATGTTCACCACAGAAGGCTGTTTTATAAACTTTATTGTAAAAACCTTGATCTATGCACTTTTTTGTAACAAAATCTGTGTGTTTGGGGTATTGCTGGGGGTGGGGGGTTACGCGTCGGAATCATGGACGCCCTGGAATATTGGGAACCCCATTTTGGACACCGTATTTTCAAAATCCTGGATAAAGGCCTGATTGGGCGTCCTTGCCAGGGCGTCCAGATTAGTGCTAGGGCGTCCAGTTGGACGTAAGCTGCATAAAGGCCTGTGGAGGAACAAGTAGCAGCCTTTCACATTTTCGAATTATTTAAAATTGTGTCCATTTTTCCACGAAATTGTCTGAAGTAATACCCTTTTCACCAATTTGGACCTCAAAAACAACCTGTTTTTTTCGCTAATCAGCAGATGCGTACCAAGGTCACCATAGGATCGAATTCGATCCCTTGAGACCATAACTCAGGCAGGGGATAGATAGGTCTCTGTCAGTTTGAACTTATGAACTTACGGTCTGCAGAAGTCGGTAGATTAGTCCAGTTTTTTACCGCCAGGGGACANCCCACACACGTTCTCCCTAGGCCCGTCGAGGTCAAGGACGGTACGGAAATTGCCGCTTGGTCGCGTAAAGTCACGATGTCGCTACTTCCGTAACTCACCGGCAATTTCCGTAACCGTCCTTGACCTCGACGGGCCTAGGGAGAACGTGTGTGGGGGCTTTTTGTGAACATTTTTGTTCTTTGACTACGAATTTCTTACGAAGTCGACGTAACAGGACACCGTGAATGGTATTGGGAGAAAGAACAATTCTTCATGGTTTGTTGAACCCCTGTTTTGTGCAAATTTATTGAGTTTTATGTTTGCTATGGACGGCTGAAGTGAAGCACCCGTGGAATTTCAAGTCCGAAGTGTCATACCTTGTAGTATTATGTAGTGTATTGGGGACGATCAGAAGCTGAGGACGCCTGTGGCCTCAAGTCTGGCCAAGGGCTGGGCCAGCGTGTGTTCGAACGCTGTTGGTCACTGTGTTGGTGAACCAAATACAGCTTCACAAAGACTTAGAGGCTAAAACTGGTTCAAATTAGGCTTAGCATTTCTGTTGCTATTCAAACGTTTCCTCAGAACAACTCGCAAGCAAACTATGTCACGAAAAACAATGAGTCGACCTTCAGTGATGAGGCATCGTAAACAAATTACAATCACATTCACAATCACAATTCAACAAACCAGCGAATCAGATGGCGAATTTAACGGTCACACATAAAAAATAAACTGGACCAAACAAACTGTCACACAAACCTTGACTCTAGGACCGTGTTAGGTCACAGTCTGTCCCGAACCGCTGCAAAAAGTGCTCACTTTGACAGAAATAGTTGAGAAAGGACGAAGCTTCGAAAGATTTGAATTCCAAGATGGCGTGGCTATGACGAATTACGCATCGAACACCTGCAGATACATGCGCGTATTAATCTGGGGCAGTATTTCAACGATGTTTTCCACTTATTTAATAATTTTGTTAGAATTCGCATGATAAATTAGTTATTTAGAGGATGTTTATACTTCAAACAAAAGAACCAATTGTGTTTTCTTTTGGTATTTTGTTTGTTGGTGACATTCAAAAAAACGACACAACCGCACTACATAGCTGAACAATATTGGCTCATTGCGCTATTATGATGCACTGATTTGGAATGTCTGTTCTTAGTAATAGTCTATGGCTTGTTTGTCATTCAGTTTGTCCTGACAGTGACTGTCCGTCCGACTCGAAATCTGGTCGGAAACCCTGAACGTAACAGAATGCACAATAAAAAGAATAGTATTGACTCAATAGCCTGCTGTAGAAACAGACGTATGGCTGACAAATTTGAACTGATTGTTTTCCATTCTATGTACAGCTAGTTATGTTATAACAGAAGTCGCGTGTAATGTTTGGAGATTTTTGAGCATACGCAGCATGAAAATGTGTTGGATAAATCCGAGTTGGTTCGATAGGTTGAACTGGCTGGGTACTTGGCACGTCAGTGAGGCAAAACATTGGAGATGTGCCCTGAGTGAAGTGCGCAAGTAGGACCATCCGACTGAAAACCGGCCGGGTTATTGACTACTGTGAGTAGGCCTACGGGCTAGGGCTCTCCGTGTACCCCCCTACCTCCGACTTCAACTTCGAAGTTGAATTTTTATGATGGAAAATATGTATGAAAACGGATAAATGATGTTGACATGACGAAAAAAATGTGTCATGAGTGTTTTTTATGCAAAATAGTGCCGTCGTTACCGATTTTGCGTTATTTTGCAATATGTCGGCAACTATTTCATATAATTGAAAGAAACAAGTTTCTGGACTTGTGTTTTGTGGTCAAGCATTACATTAGAACAACAAGTAAGTGACAAAAGTTGTCTTACCCTTTACATGCATAGGCGGATTTAGGGGGGGCCCAGGGCCCCGCCCCCCCTTGGCTGCCGCAAAAAAATAAAACAGCAAGAGCGTAGAGAAATGTTGAGTTTATCAATTAACCCCGGTACTTAAAATTATACGGATGAAAAAAGATTTAAATGTGTGCAGTTTTAGTGTTGGGAGGGGAGCTCAAATCCAATTTTCAAGTGTCAAATTCTGAACACGGCGCATTCGTAACGGAACTATGGCAAAGTATAAGCTCTCCCGCGATATCCCAGGCGACCGCAGAGGCGCTGCGCACTACGACTCCTTTTCCGTCGTCTGCTCCACTGTGTAATGAAGAAAATTTACTTCATTTTTTAAAGAAAATGGAACCTGAGGGACGATAAAAAAACAGAAGCTGCTTGTAGGATGTGAATTTTAATCGAAGCCTTAGTGAATCACTCAGAAACTCGCAATACTCTCTTAGGACGATTTCCAAAGCATTCCCGTCATTATTGCCAACACGAAAAACGGATTTGGTCTTTTGGGCATTTGAAGACTATTTTAAATACGACAAATTTGTTAAGAATTGATGGCACAAAATATAAAACGTGTAATAAGCATTACAAAAAGAAGTAGGTTTCGCGCGCAAACGCTGTGGACCATAAA
>NMRA01000303.1:278346-315520 GCA_002633005.1 Phoronis australis | reverse complement strand
CCTTGGCCCAAAGCTCAGTGTATACTAGATATAGGCCTACAGGTTTAAGCCTACATGGGTAAAAAATGTACAAATAAAATCTGACTCAAATCAATGTCATTAAAACTAATCTCATCCTTGAGTAAACCTAGGAACCAAGTTCCTAGAGTAAACTAACTTTTATATTTACTGGTGTTGGAAATGTTAGCGATCGTTCATCGGCTGCTGCTAGTAAAATTGAGATGTGTTCTCATGAGTCGGCTTTTTGCGATTACGTCACCTGACCTTTACCAATTTCTTCTCCCCCTGATTCTTTTATCAAGTGTTCGTCGCTGACGGTACCTAGGTTGTGTACATGTTATAACAAATTATCGGAACTTGTTTCGTTGTTTCAAGTTTTTAGTATTTTTACACCAGCAAACCGAATTTTAGAACAACCTTGGTGCTGCGAAGCATGTCCCGAAAGACGTCTCAAATTTTTATGAAATGGCGCGTGCGCCGTGTCACGAGCGTGTTGTTTTTGAAACGGACGACACACTTCTTTGTTAAAAAGGCGGTAAATAATGCTACCAAATGACGTTTATTTGATTGTTTTCAACTTAAACGGCTGCAACGAATAATGGGATTGTCGGGTGACTACCTGGCAGATTTTGCATGCGCCCCCGCCGGTCCGTTAGCTTTATATGTTGATGTAGCCTAAGTTTTACGACGAGGTGACGAGCATAATTGAGTCAACTATACCCGGGTAGTCAACGGCTGTCTGAAATTTCGGGGTTAACGGAGCTCAACACACAGTGGTACGATAATCTTCATACAGCTACAGTCGGTAACTTACCAACCCTTCAAGTTTACAGAGCTGAGTATTGGCTGACAGCTGGCTGACTAGAAGGCTAGAGTCCACATTGCCCTCGGCACAGTCACACCAATGTAAATTGTTGATACGGACTGGTTGCACCGGCAATTTTTCGTCTGACGATGGCGATGACTGGTTATCACTTTGTATTGCCTCGGCTCAAACAGTTATCCCTGGTGACCCGACATTTCACACTAAAATTTCTTATTCCGACAATATGAAAAACGCTACTTGATTGCACGCTAACACAGGACAGTGGCTTGGCCCCCGCCAAATACGTCACGAAACTAAGCAGCGCTCCAAGCCGGTAATTTTTTGAGCTTCGTTAGAGAATGTAAGTTTAATTTTTGGTGTTGAATTGTTTGTGAAATTAATCAACAATTCATAGAAAACTTACCAGAATTTATTCAGAATAAAATACAGTTCCCTTTTAAAATACACAGCATTATCTCACGTAATTTCTCTTGCTTTTTAGCGAGGTCATAGCGTTACTGTACGACTGTTCTGCTGTTTGTTTTTTTTCGTGCCGATTTCCTGAAACTGTCGTCACCACTTCCCATCGACGGATATTCTACGACCAAGCTAGATTGTTAGAGAAATCAATTACGTTGGATTAAGAGATAGTGGATGGAGTCGGCGACCATAGTCACAATGACGTGAGTGACGAAGACAATTTTCAAAGCATTGGTGACGAGGACTAATTTTTTTTCACGAACAGTCAGTGGATGGATTTAGTTTGAGGCCGAGTGCAGTGAGGCAGAATGTGCACTCCCACTGAATTATGACCTGAGCACCCAAACATATTACATCCCACCGTGTGACTCCTACGCCACACACCTGGCACTTTCTAAATAGCTCCAATAGTCATCAAGTCCACAATAAACTCATTAAAGTTTGGGTCACCGGCCTGTTCACGGGACAACGACCTGTCCTCCTCACGTACTGGGTGACGACCTGGGCCTGTATTCACTCTGGGTTGGAGACGACACCAGCACGGGGCGAATCACTACTAGTTCCCGGAATTGTACGCCCTGTAGTACCTTCGGAGGCACGGCGTGTCAGTAGCTGAAGGACCTCAAGTCACTGTAGACGGGTCACACCTCGCGAGGCTTCTCGCTTCAAAAATGCAGTTTTCGGGGTCGTTGGGCGACCCGGTACTGCTGGGAATCAACAGCGACGGTATGGCACCCTTCTTCAGGCGTTGTTTTGCAGGAACCTTCATCCCGTCCGCGTACATATTTGTTTTCGTGCCGCACAATCTCTGCCAGAGCGCAGTTTTACGAGAAGATTCTTGCTATGGTCGGCGTTGTCGACAACACGGAATTTCCAAAGAAGGGAAGACGTGAACGGGAGAGAACAGAAATAAAGAAAGGAGAGAAAGTTATGCAGCGGACCATAACAGCCATTAAGAATTTCACAGACCCATTCACTGTTGCGGATGTGGAAAAACTCTACTCTGGAGTTTCTGTACCATTGGACGTAGAAAAATATGTCCTCGGAGCCGACGTACGAAGAAAACAGTTCTGTCGTAATGCTTGACCCTTTGGTTTTGACACTTGATTTGTTCACTTACAGGAAAAGGAAAACGAGGTACTGTCAAATAACAAAAAATAGGTAATGGCGGAACTAATTTGCATACAAAACGCACGTGGGAATTTTTTCCGCTTGTTAACATTTTTTTTCGGCTTTCACGCATATTATTCTTTTCAAAAATGCAGCTTATAAGTTGAAGTACGGGGGTGCACTTGGAGGCCATTTTTCGACTCAACTATAGGCTGAGTGTGCCCTATGTCTGAGTGACTGTATACACACTTATCTAACGGAGGTCTGAGTGACTTTATACACTAACGGAGGTCTGAGTGACTTTATACACTTATCTAACGGAGGTCTGAGTGACTTTATACACTTATCTAACGGAGGTCTGAGTGACTTTATACACTTATCTAACGGAGGTCTGAGTGACTTTATACACTTATCTAACGGAGGTCTGAGTGACTTTGTACACTTATCTAACGGAGGTCTGAGTGACTTTATACACTTATCTAACGGATGTCCATCTGGAAATAATGTCATAATTACTTGCTTTAAATTTCATCGGTAAATCGATCAAACCGTCCAAAGCACGCGACCGAAAAGTTTATCAGCCCTATGAAATCACTTGGTGAATGACCGTTTGTGTTTCAAATGATTCAAGTAGGATAAAGGGTGAACGTTTTTAGGTACATGTATACCTATTTGTGGCAAAATTCAGGTCTCGGACGGCTTTGTAATCGTGTGTACTCGCTGAAAACTTCTTGCAGGGTCACACGACGATGGACTTAACTATAACTCTTTTCTATCCTTAATGATCTTTAGCCTTTCCATCTTTAAGGATCGCCTTTCCGTATGGGCGCTCGCTCGGTCTGGCGCTTTGGGGAATTTTCCCTTTGTCCCTCTATTACATATAAATCTAAAACTGCCAATACCCCTTGTGCAAATCTATATGCGCTTGCGCGAAATCTTAGTTCCGCTAGAGCATCATGGGATCGTTTGNAAAATATGTTAAAATGTGTTAATAACAACTTAAGTATATGTCAAATGAATTGTGTTACGCTACATTGTTCAACAAATTTGAAATTATTAGGGGTTTTCGGTCAATGCCGTGATGCTCTAACAGTGGTAACGCAGTGTTTACTGTGCATCTGTGATAAGCGGTAACCCCATTACCCATAATGCATCACTGAGCTAAATTTAAAGATGGCGGATTTGCACAAGGGGTATTAGTCACGAGGGAATGACCTCAGTTTCCAAATTCATCAAAAAATTAAAACATTCGCGCATAGCACAGCCGTATCAAGCATTCGGTCCAAGTAACCAACAAAAATGTGAAAAAGACAAGATGATTGACCACCATCGAAAGAGTGGAGCTTGGAAGAACGCGGAGACAATTACACAAAAGGATTATTTCCGATGGTTTTATAAACGTTACTTTTCCTACAGTATAGCAAGAATTGTTTTTCTTTTGAAGATTGTTATTACATAGGAGTTATTTGTAAGGAATTCGCAGGTGTCGAAAGGCTGTGGGGGTACGATTTTTGATGAAAGTATACATGGCTAATGGGTAATGCCCCGTAGCCCAAGTTCTTCCCTTTTACCCATCGACGAGAGTCTTTGAGGATGTCTTCGGGAATTGCTTATTCTGTTTTGACAAATAACGAATTTTTTGGTTTCTGATTTACACGTTTATGCAACTACGAAAATGTGAACTTAGTTGCAAGCTGATATTGGGAAAATTCGATCTATCATCCTATCCCCAAAATAATAGCAAAGAACACTAAACGAACTTGGTTTATCTAATAAAATAAGTCTCGAAGATATTGATGAATGTCGGACGGCTCTACAAAGTGTCCTCAAAAATGCCAATAATTGAATTGTGTATTGACTTCGGAAGAAGATTAATGGTTTACATTCACAAAACGTAGATCGAAAAAGAATTTTAAGCTCTTAAATAAATCAAATTAAACGCATTGCTCATTAACTTGAAAAGATTAATTGTCTTTGCACTTCCTTGATGTTTTTAAGTTTCCAGTGGTATTCTCGTTCTGTAAAACTGAGTCGTTTGTTCGCCATTCCCATGAAGGCTGACGCACCTACGTTCAAAATAATGTGAAACTATGCAGTAAGTCCGGCGCAGAATTTTTATTTTTAGTGATTCACGGGAACTGAATTTGAACTCCTGGCGTCAGTGGAAGTGTGTACATTTTTAAGACACCCTCTGTATCATTTTTCCCAGACACCAGAAACTGGACTACCCGTGTTTCATCAAGGGATATATTGAAACCAATCTCAAAGGCACTGTACCAGGGACCTCGGGACGTCGCCCTTTCAAAAATACCTTCAAAGAATGACCCTAATTAAATGAACTTTTTCCAAACTGGATCATAATAAACTGAATCTTGACCGTAGAGCCATGAGCGCACATGAATAGGTACGAGCCATGAGCGCACATGAATAGGTACGAGCCATGAGCGCACATGAATAGGTACGAGCCAAGAGCCTTGTCTCAAGCATTATTGTCTCAAGTGAATTAAAACTGAGCTGAACAGCACCTAGCCTAGTTCATGGAATTCGTATTTTCACACTGGCAAATCTCGGCAGCTATCCGTCATTGCGCTGGCACTAGGTCCATTTTTACTCTCCGTGAAAACCTGTTGGTTCTCGGATTCTCAAATCCTCTAGATTGGCGTGATGGTAACATCCCGGGATTCGCCCCCCCCCCCTTCCCTTTCCTATGGTGGACGTGGGTGGTCGGTACAAATTCGGCGGTATCCGGAGATTGGGGGTGAGGTGGTGGAGGTGGATAGGAAGGGGGTGAAAGTAGTTTGGCGAAGTCGAATTGGTTTTGGCCACCCAATAATTTTTACCCTCCTACAGGCCTGATCTAAGATTTTTAGCCACCCAGTATGTTGATATTGTTGACAGTTCTGATCTGTCGGGTCATTGCTCCCTTGGATTTCCTGCACTACGTACCGTATCGGACAGGCCGTATCGAGACATGCCACCGATTTTTTTCTCCAATTCTTTATCTTATTCGCGCGTGCGCTGTGATAACCATGCGAAGTTTTAGGATTTTACAAAACCCTCAAAAACACTCAATAGAATGGGCGTGACTTCAATTGGACAACGGCCGTCAGTTTTACTGAGAAAACGAATTTTGCGTAACATATAGTGCTCTGTTTCGATTTTATTTTAGAAAAAAATGATTACGAAAATGTACAGCAACTGCAGTTAAGCCCACAATTAAGCGCTAAAAATCACGTGTTTCCGGAAACCTCCAAAATATACAGTCAACACGAGAACCTTTGCTTAGGGAAGTCGACTAATTGAAAAGACTGTTACCTTGCGTTCAGTCAGTTCACTTACCGCTGAAACAATGTTAAGAATTAATTCTTCCGTAGTTAGATGGGAATTGATTTCTGGGGTTGCGAAGAACTAACGGTTAGTTATTCCGAGAACATGATGAACAGCACGTAACTAAAATGACACGCCGTGATAAATAAGTACTTATTTACAGACAGTATACGTGTCAGCTCTACGATAAGGTAACCTGTACACGGAGNGCATACAAAGTACGTGTCAGCTCTACGATAAGGTAACCTGTACACGGAGCCTGGTCTCAAGTCACTACCCTCCCCCCCCGCCTCCCTAAAAGTTCGCTATTTGTTTATCCTAGAAATCGAGCTGAAAATCCCTGAGACTAGTTCCTAGACTGTGTGGTGGTGGTCAGAACGATACTAAAAATGCCGAGGTATCGCTGATGAAACGTGCTGAGCCCTCATTTGAACAAAAGATGTCACTACTCGCCAGTGTCAAGTTTGCATTTTCGCATACTATTGTAGTTCACAAGACTAAATTTGGACTCATGTATACATGTAAATACAGGCTGTTGACAACAATTGTGCTGGGGTTTCACTATTTGCGTGTATTTGGCCCAAAACTAACATCCTCAAAAGACTAAATTTCTACACACATGATCCACGTCATAGCAAAACAAACACAACTAACTAGTTGATCAGAACTGGCGAACGTAACTAGGGTATTCTCATTCACGTTTTGTGGGGTGTGAAGTTAAATATGGATGCAATTTTGGCGCGAAACATGCAATGTTAAATAAGTTTGACTTACACTAAATTTCGTTTTGCGCCCAGACTGTTTAACCAGAAATGAAGAGTAAAGAGTGCACTCATCTCTCAGAACAATGAATCACTATGATTAGTGTATTGGGAGCGTGCAGCAATTTACAAAAATAGTAAAGAAACTGTTATCAGTCAATAAAGTTTAAGTCATTTAACTGGAGGCTAGAGAGACAACAGAGCTGTTGTTGATGGGACAGGATATTTCGAATTTCTAATCGTTAATTATTGTCTAACACGTCTATCCACGCCGTCTCTGCCAGCTATTCTCTGTAATCAACGCCCGGTGACTTTTACTAGTGAAAGGTTATGAAGGACTTTAGAAAAATGTTCAAATTTGACTAACTTTGGAACATCACATCTCCAAAATAGATGATCGGATCCATATGAAACCTTCATGTACTACATGTATAGTTTTCGCGTTGTTCTCCACAACGCTACTAGGAATTGCTTTTAAAGTGCTCCACTTAAGTGCAAGAGGCTGCTACAGAATAGGACTTTCATGGTCGTTTTGAAAGAATAAGGTTGGATAAAACGAAAATGAAAGAATGACTTAGGAAACTGAGCAGCGTATTTTTAGATTTCATCTTAAAAATTTGTGTGTTATGGATAACGTTAGGGTACCTTTCTTTTACTTATTTTTTCAAAAGAGATGGTCACGTGACCCAATCAATGATAGTTGATAAAAAGTCAAAAATGAAATTCTAAAGGCTTTCTACTTTTAGAAAATATATACTTCTACTGAGTTAAAATCTACAGTTTTATTGATATTTGACTAAGTACACAGACTTGCAGATAAGGTCCGACATAACCTTAACTTGGTCTGGCAAAATAATGTAGTGGAGTTTAGCTCCGCTCGCTGAGCGTTAGACTTTAAGTGACCCTAAGACTTGCAGGTTCGATTCCGCGCTGATGCTGATCTCAGAAAATTGCTTTTCTCGCCGGTAATGTCCCTTTATTGCTTTTGTTTAAACAAATGTCTCATAAGCTAATCCGCTTCGTTACCTTGCCATATGGTGCATGTCACCCAGTGCAAGCAGGTGCTCCCACGAGATTTCCTCGAGCTCAAATCTCGTATACGATTTGTCGTTTGAGACTTAGCGTTTTCAATGTTGCTCCGACTTTCGTTGGACTCAGGCCAATCACGTGATTATATTTTTGACATGAGATCAAGCAAATTTTTGCACAAATCGTGCTTTAATGTGCCTATTTAAGGGCGAAGGCAACCTTTTGTCATGTCACTTTTAGCAAAAATCAAAGTTCGTTGATTATCCCAGACACATTTTTCACTTAATTACAGCTTTTCGTAATTTGATTAATTTCTCGTCCTCTACTCCAGAAGTGACGTTTTGGGAGGCAAGAGGTTCGCGCCAATTTCTTTTCATTATAGTCTGATTGTGAGAGCTGTCGAGTCAGTCATTGTTCTACCTCGGTTGTGATAAGTTCGGTCGTCGTTTGCTTTTGTTTACGAGTCAGTCAACATGCCACGCTGTTGCTGCGTGCCGAGATGTACTCATTATCGTCTCACACGCGCTTTGGGTACCTTGCATCGCTTTCCGAAGGATGACACACTTCGCCGTACTTGGCTAGCTCGTTCATGTGAAGAACGCAGCGCTGCTCGTCCATGCAACGTACAAAGCAATGGAGGGTTAACGAGTGTGTGGCAAGCATTTTCTGCCGTCGACGGAGATATGCACGCTTAATTGATGAAGGTTCCTGCGAAACAACGCCTAAAGAAGTGTACCACGTCGCTGTTGATTCCCGGCAGTGCCCCGTCGCCAACCCCGAGAAGTGCGTTTTTGAAGCGAGAAGCCTCGCCAGCTTTGGCCACTATTTACGGTGATTGGTGGCACTTCATCTACTGTCACCCGTGCCTCCGAACGTACCCCATAGCGTGCAATTCCGGGAACTAGCAGTGAATCGCCCTGTTCTGTTGTCTCTAGCCCAGAGCCCGTAAGCAGCCCTGCAGCGATGTTGAGTAGTGGGACTGAGGCCCAGTTCGACACCTAGTGAAGAGGACAGTTCGTCATCCAATGAACAGATCGGTGAGCCTAAGTTTCATAAGTTTATTGTGGACTTGTATTGGAGCTATTTAGAAGGTGCCAGGTGTGTGGCGAGGGAGTCACACGGTGGGATGTAAGCAGTTTGGGTGCTCAGATCACCCTCCAGTGCCAATTGGCGCGAAATTCTTGCCTCCCAAAACGTCACTTCCGGAGCAGACGACGAGTAATTAATTAAATTACGAAAAGCTGTAAATAAGTGAAAAATATGTCTAGATAACCAACGAAACTTATTTTTGCTAAAAATGACATGAAAAATGTTGCCTTTGCCTTTAAGAAGGATTCGGTCGAGTACATGGAAAAGACCGGACACTGTTCGAACTCCTATCTTAGTGTATCTTATTTTGTTGGCGTGGCAATCGCGCTTCCTCTTAAGTTTTATCAGTTTCGTTTCGCCGGGTAAAATCGGGATAGGTCTTCGAATTCACCAAGTCAGTGATCATTCAGTCAACTCAAAAACTCTGCACTTACAATGCCAGATACTGTTGCCCCGTTTGCGATTTTTGGAACGCGACTAACGGGGATCGCAAGACGAGGAATCTCGTTTAGGTTCTAGGTAATTTGGTTTATTGCGACGAGTTTCCTTGACCTGTTCAAGTATAATTAAATGACGATGACACCGAATATCTCTAGAAGACTTAATCATGGTTGAGTTCCAGTTCAGGGACCCGTTTTACCAACGATCGTAAGTCCAGTCGTAGCAAGAGACAGTCGTAGTCATCGCGTTACTGCAAACGCGACGCTGCGTGTTTAGACGAGCAAAAACGTTACAACATGGGCGCGAATTGGGCAAAAACAAAAAGGTCCGCCTCAGCAACGGAAACAAAAAGTCCGAGTAAAGGAGACAAAAGTCCACAAACTGCCCCACAGGAATTCGACATTCGGAGCGGATGCACAATCCGTAGGCCCGAACCTAATGGTCTCGTTTTTTTAGTCCTCGTTGAAGACCTCTAGCCAAGGATAGAGCTCCATGAACTGACGTAGCATTGACAATTCTTCATATTTAGTCTTAAAGGCCGTCTTACGAGTCACGTAAATGAGTTGTGTACAAATTAAAATAGAACATACGACCGTCTTAGCAAAGACCGGCCTTATGATTTTTGATAGAACGGTCTCCCGTTGCATCCATTAGTCCTTTAGCGAGTTTATAACCATAACGCGAGATCATGTGAGACTTAACTGTGACGTCACGGGAAGTGAATCAAAAGCTTGTCCTTATGCGGCCATTTGCTCAATCTGTTGTTTACTTCGAGTTTTTATCGTTTAGTTCGAAAAATGCCAAACAAGCATTGCTGTTATGGCAAATGAAATTCAGATTCGCACTACAACACCTTCTATCGCGTTCTGTACTAATTTCGTCCCGTGTATTTTAAACTGGCGGTAGGCGAAATCCCCTAACTTATTAAGTTTTCACCTCGTCAAAAATGTATTCTACACCTAAAATTATCTCCTAAAAAGGCGCTTACTTTCTTCAGTGATCCTGCTTCTAAAAACATACGGGAATTCAGGTGACTTTGGCTAAGAGTTCCAACTCCACTTTGTGGTTACTGTTAAGTTTTACCGCGCGCGCGATAACCACAAAGTATTTGAAATGAGTCTGGTGAGTACTTGAGGCAAAGGCTAGAGCGAGACTGAGCGAAGCGCGTGACCTGGCCCGTGACACTTGCAAAATAGACTTAGAAACTATCAAGTGAAATTTGTAAGATTTGCGTGCCTTGGACTTTTTGTTCGTCAAAAGGGGTGATTTCACGTAACTTCCTTAAAATGGCGCCTGGTGAGAGAAACTCGAGCGAACCGCGAGGTTTTCATGGATATGTTCAAGTTACTTGTAGACTAAATTGTATCCAGAGTCAGGGTATGTGTTAATTATAACTCCGTGTGCACATATGCATGTTTCATTTGATTTTATTTGCTCTATTTTGAAGTGAGTAACTTTTTATGGGGGTATACTATCGCCCCTGTATGCCTGCGGCATTCAGGCCTAGACCGGGTTGAGGTCCATTTTCAGTCCGTTCACAGCTTCGCACAACATAGCAAGTTCACATTTGTGCTAACATTTTGAGCTTAAAATTCACCATCAGAACTCCAGTAAGATTTAGCATGTGTAGCAAAGACTTGGGGCAAAACAAAAGCAATATGGCGGGTTTTGCCCTTTTTCCGGTGACGTCACATTGACTAACTAGAAATTCGCAAGTGAGTTACGAGTCACTTAAATGAGTTGTGTACAAATTAAAATGGAACATACGACCGTCTTAGCTAAGACCGGCCTTACGATCTTTGATAGAACGGTCTCCCGTTACACCCAAGACAAACAATATAATTCGGATTATGAAACAAACGAGTGATGTGGCGGCCTACTTAAAATTATCTAAAGTGTCATTTGTATAAAAAATAGGTTCGAACAGATTCCTATCGCTGTCCACATGTTTAATTTCCTGAGAGTGTTAAAGAGTTTTATTTGTAGACTACAGATAATCTTGTAGAGTTATGTATTGCCTTATTTATAAATATTGCAATTACTAATTTGTGCTGTTTGATGGCGAGTTATTTACTATGCCTTGAAAATGACATAATAATGACTCACTTAATCATGTCGCATTACGTCGAAGTGAACAAATGCCGTTAGTGGTCACGTATTCCTAAAGCCAGTGACATGTAAAGAGTTTTCGAAAAGTTTTTTGCGAATTGTTGCACTGGAGGGAAGGAAACTCGTCGTACCAATAATATTTTAGACTGTCATTGCTGAAATATTTATATTGGTTGGAACGTTTGCATGTGTTTTTTCTGTAAAGCGATGAGCCCAGGCTCGTGAATGGTCATATAAATGATGTCGAATAACGAAGGCTGTCCCTCATAAAATTACAAGAGCACAGATTGCTTCTCTGACCACCCTCATTCTTATTTTGAATATAGGCCATGTGGCTAACGCCCATGTAAGGTAGGCCTATATCAATTTAAGTCATTGCACGTGTTCCTGAAATGGTCTCAGGCTGACTGCTATGTACTTTTCGTGACTCGATTGTCTCACAAGCCTTTCTAAGTTTTGCTGAATTCTCTTAGCCATTGCCTAGCTTTACCTGTCACTAAGCAAAGCCTCCATACTAACCGCTTTGGCCCATTTCCAACCTTCTCAGTGTAAAAAGTATAAAATTTCTTCTACTGGTTTTAGAAAATCATCATGTTTTAGGATGACTCATTTTCAGTTTTTTTCCGAATATTACTCAGTTACTTTCCAATGCCATTTCAGTCACAAGCTTAGAAAATATTTTCTTAGGTGTTTGGTTAACCAACTGTGTAAAAGGGCACCTTGGCTGTTGGAGTTAAGCTCGTAGATGTTCTGTTGACAAAACTGAAGTGATTCCACCAGATATCCTTAGTTAATACTGAGTACTATTATTTAAAATCTGCGTCACGAATTCACAGTTATGCATTTTTTATAAAAAAGAACCCGACGACATCATCTGTACTCGTCATGCAATAGTACGCCTCTGGTCAAACTGATCAATCTCAATGTGAACGTATCTTTAAATCTTATTTCTACAGAAGTACTTTTTGACAAACATTCGAGTTCTAATATTTAAAGTTTAGTGCTAATATCGTCTACAATCGCATTTATTGTCGGTGATTAAAAAAGCCTTCCGTGTATTGAACAAATAAAAACAGAAATTTTTGAATCGTCTTAATATTGAAAAAAGCATATTTCGCAAGAACTCTGAATGTGTTAAATTCTATGACAGGTGGTCTTACAGGGTTCTTTTAAATAGAAAACTGAATGGTTTCTCTCTGATTGTGTGAATGATTGATTCTATTAATAAACGTATAGATAACCTTTAAAAACATTTTTGTCGCTCGCCACAAATACGTTGGTATGCTTACGATTCCTTGGCCCCTAAATGAGGGAACGTTTTGCGACAGAAGTCGACAAATGTCCCTAAGGAGTACGGTATGGAATTTTTCTAATCAGCTTTTAATGTCAATTAGTTTTACTAGTTTTCATGTCCATCACTTTCGCAATAAAACATCAAATTTCCCCATATCCTTTGTCAAGTCTTTAACGATCACAATCGATTTTCTTAGAAGCAGCGCTCCGTCTAATCTAAGGTCTTAAGCAGATTTGTTCTTTAGTTGCTGAGACTTCTGACTAGGCTACATGCGGTGTGTTGTTTGGAACTGGGAACTGGGCAATTTCACGCGCGTGACTTTCTAATCGATTTTCGTCAAATCAGACGTTTGTTCAGTCGGTCATAGAATGACAAGTCAGGCGGTATCGCGCGAGTGGTGAGCAGACGGAATATACGGCGGAATCTAGCGAAATCCAAGGAGGAATCTTTGGCTCGTAACGACGCCGAGAGGAGGCAGCGCAGACGGGGAACTGCCCATACAAAACGGAAGACGTATTATTGAATCAGGGTGAACGTGGAGTGACTAATGTTATCGTAGCTGCAGTGTTTTTCATAAGGTCACGCTGATTTATTTTGTAAAGTCGGTAGAATACGAACGATAAAGTTGGTGTCGATTTTCTAGTCACACACTTCCACTTCATGCGTTTGTTTCTTAATTTTTATCTGAGGACAGACTCACCGAGCATCAATAAGCCTTAGGCCTACTACTTATGAAGGTGAGACTGTGAACAGTGCCGAAGAGCTTGTTTAAACGAATAGGCAACAAAGTGTGGGAAATTGCCTTCAAAAACACTCGCGACAAACAGACACGAAAATAATAACGACCGGGAAATTAGAAGATGGACTCACGTGACGGCGTAAAAGAAAAGAAACTTCCCACGATCAACAGATGCCTTTTGGGTTGTGAGATTTCGTTGAGGAAGACCGATATTTGTCACGAAGTTCACCTGACAACGAAGGACATTGACAGGAGGCGTTCTGTAGGTATTCTTGGAGATTATGACGAAAGTAAGTGGATTTTATGGTTGGAATAGGCCAGTAACAAAATAGCAGTGCCCCACTCTCATTCTAAGGTAGTTACCCATAATGCAACACTCATGGTAAGCCTCGCTGGTTCCCTGCGTGCCGCTAGGTGGGGCGGTAGCCGCGCCAGCACGCAGGTATCACTTAAATTTCCTCTGTAAATTTTTTTACACCGGCGTTTCTGATTGGCTAGTCGATTCGTCAACAGGCAGCGCTTTGCGCAAACAAACTGGCATGGCTGATGGACTTAAGTGTAAATGTGGTCTGTTGTACAGACAAATCGGTGCTTAAAATTTATGTTCAGGAAATGTGAAGCCTAGAAATTGTGACTAAGCCTTTTCGGAATGCATCTTTCTACTGTCGATGACTTTTGTTTACGATAATGTCCTTATACACTATGAATAACACACCGGTTAAATCGGCCATATAATGTGTGTTTATTGTGCATGTATGTGTTTCAAGCACGCGGCTATTAAACATCACTGCAGAAACGAAATAGTTGCTGCGACGCCACTTGCATGACAAGGCTAAAAATCGTTCACAGTCCGCCATTTTTTCAAGGTGTTGTAAAGCTAACCAATGACTGCCAAGATTACATCGACCAATGCTAAAGCGCGTGCCACTGCGTGATACCTGCGTGCTGGCTGAGCTAAGCACGCAGGGAACCAGCGAGATGTTAAGCACGTGTTCTGTTTCTTAACATGCAAATGTACATGTCACGCTGATCAGTATGCAACTCACCATTATATTATTACATTTTTGAGTTGCAATGCTTTAACCAAAAACTGACAAAAGGCAAATATCAGTGCTGGATGTACCGAATGTTTAGTTTCCTTATTAAACCAAAACCCCTGTTTTCCGTCAAAAACAAGTTTTGATTTAGGCCACTTTACGTAATATAAATAGCGTTGTATTTGTCCTTAGAAGTGATTCCTGGCCTTGGGAAGAGCTGACAGTTACTATTCTTCATACTAAGGTCAGTGAAATTTCAGGTCTTTGCTGGCCTCTTGGCTGGACTCTTGGCTGGCCTCTTGGCTTTATAGTGTCCAAAGGGATTTAAAAAATTAAATGTTCTGCGAAGTTATCCCTCCAGTAATGTTAGTAAAAACGTCGATTCACATTTTTATTTTTGTTAAAGGAATACGCATGTATTAGAATGAAAGACATTGGGAGAAACGCGTGCTTTCTTTACCGAGCGTCTGCTTGGTGGTATCGTAACACGGAACCTCTTTTAAGTGTAGTTCTGAGCACATCTCACTCGTGAATGGCAACAGCTGATTATTAACAAGACGACATGTCGTCCTTGGTTTCGTAAATCATTTTCTTACCATCATTGGCCACGAAATCTGACACCGCATTTCAATCCTGAAATGGCTAAACCAACCGATCAGCGTCACCTTGAGGCTTGCAGACGAGGCTGACTACGCATTCTCGCTGGTTCCCTGCATGCTTAGCCCAGCCAGCATGCAGGTATTACGCAGTGGCACGCGCTTTAGCATTGGTCGATGTAACCTCAGCAGTCATTGGTTAGCTTTACAACACCGTGAAAAAATGGCGGACTGTGAACGATTTTTAGCCTTGTCATGCAAGCGGCGTCGCAGCAACTATTTCGTTTCTGCAGTGATCTGTTTAATAGCCGCGTGCTTGAAGCACATACATGTACAATAAACACATATCTGGTCGATTTAGCCGGTTTGTTATTCATACTGTATGAATACAGGACACTATCGTAAACAAAAGTCATCGACAGTAGAAAGATGCATTAAGAAAAGGCGCAATCACAATTTCTTGGCTTCACATTTCCTGAACATAAATTTTAATCACCGATTTGTCTGTACAACAGACCACATTTACACTTCAGTTCATCAGTCATGCCAGTTTGTTTGCGTAAAGCGCTGCTTGTTGAGAATTCGACTAGCCAATCAGAAACGCCGGTGTAAAAAAATTACCGATGAAAATTACGTGATACCTGCGTGCTGGCGCGGCTACCGCCCCCACCTAGCAGCACGCAGGGAACCAGCGAGACTACGCCTTGCTGTACGCAATCAATCATCAAATCTGGATCAGAATAAACTGATATGGTGAATTTGCCGGCGCAAACGTAAGCAAAAGCATTGAAATATCCTCGCTGCCCGTGGGCTATTGCGCGACTTGCAAATTTTTGTTAGTGGGACCGTGCTTGGGGTTCTGTTAAGACCTACATTATGAGAGATGCAATATTTAAGGTTCTGTAGGACTCTAGAAAAATGTCCAAATTTCGCAAACTTCGGAGCATTATATCTCAGAAACTTACAGATACTATGCTGCATGTAGTGACTGTTCTTCAAACGATGTTTGAATGTGTTTTTAAAATATTCCCCTTTGGCATGACGGGCTATCAAAATAGGAGTTTTATGATTTTTATCAAAAATGAAAACGTTGCATGAAACGAAAACGAAACGATGAATTAGAGAATGCGAAAGCGTTTCTGAGATTTCATCTCGAACAGCTATACCAAACGAAATTTTGGTCATGCTATCGATATCGTTGCTTTGCTATGAATGTACATTTTTGTTAAATTTTACTAGAAAGACATGTACACGCAACCTAATCGATTATAGAGCGTTATAAAGTCACAAACTGATTTCTGCAGGCTGTCTGGACTAGTTTCGGAACATGTATACTTTTACTGAATTAAAATCTACTCTTAGCAGACATTTGTTTAAACACAAGGACTTATCGAAAGCTTAGGCCACACATAACCTTAGTCACTGTGTTGAAATATTTTTAGATACTCCATCCGAATTCGTCGGTTTTTGAAGTGGCGGATTTAGGGGGGAGCCATGTGTCTGACGAGGAAAATCCTGGCTAATACTCTGCCCTGCTCCCCTGAGCTCGATCTCAAAATCCTGGATCTGCCCCTGTTTTGTAACGATATTGTCAACGTTTTTGACAAAGTTCTTCATCATTCACACCGTTATTTCACACACTGCTGATCTAATTTGTTTACGCTTTATCAAAGTCAGTCACGTGGGATTATTTAAGACTTAAGATGGCGACACCATCAAAGCCCATTATTCACGTGACACTGACTACCCTGACTAACAAGGTGGCGAAAACGCAAAATCATGTAAGGCTTAGCGATATAGCGCCACGCAATACTAGTGAAGGTTGTGATAGCGCTCGCTCTACTCACGAAACCTAAGCTTGTGTACAGGAATGCAACCCTTGCCTGACTGGTTCACATTTCCACTGCCCATGATTACCACACAAATCTCGTGAGAGACTTAGGTTCTGGGTGAGGTAGTTGAGAAGAGTCTGAATACTGCGATCGGCTACTTCTCCTGTTGCTGCTAGCAGAGTGCAACATCAGTCGGATTTATAGCTGTCACAAGTGATACTTCTTTAGCCAATCTGTAGTCATAAAAAGACAGTAAAAAATAATTATGACAGCAATAAATCAGCCAATCAGGAACCAGGAATAATCAGAGCAATACATGTTCATAACGGCAATAAAGATTGTTACTTGAATAAGTGTTTATTACAGTTATAATTAATTTATGATAGTAATAAGTAATAATCACAATTACGACTATTTATTCCTCCCAGCCAATTAGAAAATATTTACAAGTTCAATGATACTTATTTCTGTAATTAGCCTATCAAAAGACAAGAATAATAACAATAATTAATGATTGATTGCTGTAATTATTCAAAGCCAACTAGTGGCGGGTTTATATTGTAATAAATACTTGCCACTTCATTGCTGTCATTGTTTCTGGCTTCTGGTTGGCAGATTGATTACTGTAAAAATAATTTATCATTGTCGTTATTCATGGTCTCTGATTGGCTGATTTATTGGTGTCATAATTATTATTTTGTTTCATAATTACTGACATCTGGTTGGCTAAAGAATTATTACTGTCATGATTTCGGAATTATGATAACAATATATCGGACTTAAGTTATTTAAAAGTGAAGTTTGGAGTCATACAGCAACGTTTATTTTGTGAATTTAAAAACTGCCGTTTGGGAATAATAGGTTTTGGTTAAATTCGCTTGCATGGAATTTATTATAAACCCTTTACTTGGACCGAAACGGAATGCGTTTCTTTCAACAGGAAGATACGTGCATGCCTCTATTGATATTAGGTATAGGAATGTACAAGTAGGCTGTAGATTGACACACTCTTTCTAGGTGACTGACATTGCTGTTGTTCGTTACTAACCGTTGTCCACATGCTTTTCTTTCTCAATCAATCTGTTAGTGACATTGAGGTCTCATAGGACAGAAATGAAACTACATATAATCTTGACATTTCGAAACTATTTGTAGCATGATAGACGCAACAGAGACATTAACGATATAGGCATGGAATCTGCAATGAGTAATGCTAGCAAAGGTCGTAACACATGAGCATTGTATGAGAGAGTCCTGTTGTTGAGGTCTCGCTGGTTCCCTGCATGCCGCTATAGGTGGTAGCCAGCACGCAGGTATCACTTATTTTTTTTCTGGAAATTTTTTCCACCGGCGTTTCTGATTGGATGGTCGAATACTCAACAGGCAGCGCTTTACGCAAACAAACTGGCATGACTGATGTAGGAAGCTTAAATTTTATGTTCAGGAAATGTGAATCCCTGAAACTGTGGTTGCGCCTTTTCGGAGTGCATCTTTCTACTGTCGATGACTTTTGTTTACGATGGTGTCCTGTATTCATACAGTATGAATAATACACCGGTTAAATCGGCCAGATATGTGTTTATTGTACATGTATGTGCTCTAAGCACGCGGCTATTTGGCATTACTGCAGAAACGAAATAGTTGCTGCTACGCCACTTGCATGACAAGGCTAAAAATCATTCATAGTCTGCCATTTTTTCACGTTGTTGTGAAGCTAACCAATGACTGCCGAGGTTACATCAACCAATGCTAAGGCGCGTGCTACTGCGTGATACCTGCGTGCTGGCTAGGCACGTAGGGAGCCAGCGAGTTGAAGAGGTCTGAGCAATAAGCGTGCCTGTGCATGAGTGACCTCTTGAGACTGGAAGCAATGAATATGCTTCAGTCAATGAAAGGATATTACCCGCTGGGAGTAATATGTCATTATCGTTCTAAATGTCTGTAGACACACTTCTTTCTACAGAAATTTATTTCAAATGCTTTAAACGCGTTGCATGATTTGGATTTCCGTACATTTCAAAAGGGTGCACATAATTTGAACCTCAAAAATCCTGAAATTTTACGTGTTTTAAAAAGTCATGCTCAGAGACCCGGAAGGAAGTTTCGTTCAGTTTGGTTCAATGGGAACTATTTAAATGACAGCGCGAACTGTCAGTGAAATTTTTCCCTTAAAATGCCTAATTTGTGTGCCATCTTCTGGGAAGTATTGGCGTTTGATGTAACCTTTACGCTGTTTGCGATCGTGATGCGATAAGTGTCAGATTGTAATTGAACGCTTCACATCAAACGCAGTACGTGGGTGTAATAGGAAAACATAATAAGAGACATCGATACTGAGATGAAGAAGATGAGAGGTAAAAATGCAAAAGTAATGACATTAATATTAATAGTATATAGTAGCTAACGCGTTCAGTAATCGTGGAGTTAGCGTCTCGATTAGAGGGTGCGCGACAGCCGCCATCACCAAAGAATTAACGTACGTGTGCGTACCTGTAGAGATCTTGCTATCGGTGAAAATAAAAGGGACATTGTCGGGTTTACGGTCGGAAACACTTTTTGAGGTTATTGTTGGCCAGGATAGACTTCTTGGAGTTATTGGCTTTGACTAGAACTATAAAACAAACAAAATCCATTGAGCTTTTTCGCCGATTTGGATACAAATTGACAATTCTCGCTGTTGCCTGTCAGCCAATTTTCTGAGTCCAAAAACGTTCACTTTACAACTTGAGTACGCTTAAAATCTTGAAATACTCAGCCATGTACCGAGTGTGCTAAGCTTAGCCAGAGAGCGTTAGATTTCGTCCGCTGGGGTAGTAGGCTCAATTCTGCGCTGTGGCTGACTATAAACTTTAGGAAACCAATTTCCTCGCACGTGATTTTAAGTTATCGATATTGCCGTTGGTACTGCATAACTGGTTTTACAAAAGCACATTTCGGAATATGAAAATTTGTTGACTTATAAAAACAGCTTTTTCTTAATGTTCTAATCCAAAAGTGACCAAATCGGCCTCAACCTGTCCCTTTGCTTTAAATTAAAAAATGGCTCGCGAAACGTTAGAAAGACGTTCAAATTCGGCCACATCTTATCTCATAAAACAGCTTCTTATTTAATTTGAACTTTCTTATCTTGTAAAATTTTGCTTTTCAAGGACAAAAATGGGGACACCCACATAAATATATTTGTTTCCTTGTAAAATATGATTATAGGTGGGCACACCTGTCTGTAAATGTTGATGAGTGAATTCTCTCTTTGTAACTGGGCACACCACAGACTGCTCCACTTTTACATGAGGAATATCAAAATTGATAGTTGGAGCATTTTAATAAAAAAATTAAGGCGTTGCATAAAACAAAATCAAAAAGATAACTAAGAAAACTAACAGGGCTTTTGTGATTTCATCAAAGGAAGCTTAATCATGTTTTTGTCACTGTTGTATTGCAATGAGTGTACCTTTTGTGATAAATTTTACTAAAGTATGTGCCGAACACATGACGCAATTAGTGGTAAATTGATATTAAGTAATAAAATCAAATTCTATAGACTGCACTTTCAGGAAACATATTCTTTTACTGATTGAGTTGAGTTCAACAGATTTGTAGATATTTAACCAAATGTTTCGACTTGTCGATAAATTTACACGTGCAGGTGGTTGGTGAAAGTCATATGACTGCTTGTATCACTATATCACTGAACTTAGGGTAATTCACCAGATGAAGATCCTGTCACGTGATTGCAGGCGATTTGATGCTTTAAATCATTTCCAGTACTCCTGTGCTGACAATACAAAGATTTGCGTTGTTGTTCATACAGTAAGTGGTTATTGTTGATCTTGTCATATCCGTCACGTGATCCGACCATTTTAGCTAAATGTCGTAAAACAATTAACGACTGCTTTACGGCGATAGCGATCTGTGAACCTTTGTCAAGGAGGTACAGAACAATTCTCAAAGGGATTTGCCTATCAGAACACACGTCAATGGACTCTTCACCCTTTCTTCACTCTGTCAAGAACTGCATGCAAATAAAGAAAAATTTTGAGTCATTTCACATGACAAGCCCTACAGATGAGCACAGAAACTTTATTATCTCTTGTAGTTTTTACCCTTTCACACCCACTGAAAACCAAGCTAGGCTAAGAAAAATAAGGGCAAAAATGCAAAATCGGCACTTTTCACGCCAAAATCACCACTTCCCTGTCCATGCTCGACTTAAGCCAAGGACATTAGATTTCGAAAGGAATTTTCCTACAGATTCCAAAAATGGGGTCCAAAAGTACTGTCAACCAACTAGACGCAAATCTGGCTTGATTGAGGTGTACCTGAAATCGCGGCCAATTTCTCAGTTGCTACGCAGCAATGCACACAGGGGGCCGCCATCTTGAAGAAGAGTGCAGTTACAGCCGAGAAAGTGGCCTTTTTCTTTTAGCTTGTTCAAAAATACAAACAAACCACATTCACTTGGCCTACATATAACACCTAACTAAAAATAATATTTTGGGAGTGCAAATTGACCGTTGCCGCAGCCATACTGTTCAGTGCCACCCAAAGATTTTATAGTTACCACTAGGAGGCACAGAACAGTTCTCACTGGGTTTTGCCTAGCAAAACACACATCACTTGATTTGTAACCTTTTCTTCACTCTGTCAAAAACAGGATGCAAAGAATGGCATGTTTTCAATTATTTCACATAAAAAGCCCAGCAGATGAGCACAGAAACTTTATTCTTTCTTGTATTTTTGACCATTTCATTCCCATTGAAAACCAAGCTAGACTAAGAAAAATAAGGGCAAAAAAATGCAAAAATCGGCACTTTTCACCCGAAAAACACCACTTCCCTGCCGATGCACGACTAAAACCAACATTAGAGTCTGAAAGCAAATTTCCTTCCGATTCCGAAAATGTGGTCCAAAAGTACTGTCAACCAACTAGTTTTTTGGCAATTCTTGCTTGTTTGAGGGCTACCTAAAATCACAGCCAATTTCTCGGTCGCTACCCAACAATGCACAATTGCAGCCGGGGGCCGCCATCTTGAAGAAGAGTGCAGCTACAGCCAAGAAAGTGGCCTTTCTTTATTCACAGCATGTTCACAAATACAAACAAACCACATTCACTGAGCCTACGTGCAATGCCCACCTACAAAATGCCCCCAAACTTGGCCTACCCCAAAATTTCTATATTTTGGCAGTGCAAATTGGCCGCGGCCGCAGCCTAATTATTCAGTGCCACCCTACGCAAATTACACTGAGACGGCCATCTTGGGCATTACCAGATCCGTAAACTAGGTTATCCGCCAGGTTCTCTGCATAAAATAGGTCAGCGCTTCACACACTCCGCGCGTCTCACTCCAAGCTCAAGGAAGATTTTAGTAGCCCATGATTACCACAAGTTCAAAGATATTCACTTAAAAAGGAAAGACGAAACATATTTCTGAACATATCTGGCCAATATATTAAGGGTTACCGCTCGAAAGGAAGTCAAAGCGATCCTTATTACCCGTCGCCTTATCTCGCACTACCACTCGACTAGTTTTTTCCCAATCCAACAGAAAATTCTCAATCACTTAACTTGTGATGACTCCTTTCAATTTGAAACCACCCACAATACACTAAATCAAAATAATATTTGGTGCAAAACCTTTTTAATACTCTGAAATGTAAATAATTCAAGTGTTTGATTACTCCTAAACTTGATTATTCCGAAAATAGTTGCATTGGTTTCCTTACTTTTGAAGTGTATGTCTTCGATTCCCATAGGCTCAAGCGATAGTTTACAGCTGAACGCCCTACGCCGTCCATAATAATCAAAATTGTACATATAAGATAAACAATTATAAGTACACTGGTATGAAAATTATCAGTGACTTAACCAAAAACTTCGAATTAGTTTGACCCACTGATGAGTAGTATGTGGAATTCAAATGCACACTCAATTGAATATTAATCATTCTTCAACCCTTTTTGGTCACCACTTTTTCTCTGTGGATTTCAAAAAATATATATGCTTATAATGTTGATTATGCTGCTATCTATAGGCGCTATCGGCAACTGAAATCCCGTCAACCTCTTCAAAGCATTGGCCGTTCAAAGCACTGCACTTCCCGGGCCTCAGTGCGCTTTGAATGGATGTTTTGCGTGTAAATGCGATTGAGATTTGACCACCACATGGACAATATAAAATTCCGCCCAATTTTCATAAAACTTTGATACGAATTTGGTTAATGCCATGCGAATGACATCTGCTATCGGCAAATGAGGTCGGGTCAACAAGCAACACGTATAAGGTCATTTTCTGTGAATTGCCTGAGTGTATATTAGCCGGGCTGCGTGTGAGGAATTTTCACGCATGCGCAAATAGGTTGTTTATGGATTTCTGGTAATGATATAGTATCTTTGCCTTTGTTTGGATTCCCTCGTTTTCAACTGGATAGAGTTCGGAAGTTGTCTCCCTGCTCGAAAAATCTATCCAAAATAGGGCGTTTCCATTTTAATTCACGGCAAGATCTTGCGTACTCTCGCGAAGTCTTGCGTTCCCATTTGAAATACACGGCAAGATCTTGAGTACTCTCGCGAAGTCTAGCTTTTCTATTGAGGTCTTAGTGTGTTCCCAGCGTTATCGAACTCCACACAGTTTAAAGTATTAGTCGAAAGATGTCACTGCATTTCGCAAATTCCAGCCCCATATGTATTTTGAATTTTCTACTAACAAGTAATTAGAAAGTAAACTTTAATGTCATTCAACTGTGGCGACCACAGGATGCGCCACCACAAATTTAAAAATTGGAACTTCGGAATTTGTTTATGAAATTATTTATATTTTGAGAAATTAAGTCATGTTGAAAGGACATTATTTTTGAACAACAAAAAATTAAGGGAATATAGTATCTTTAAGTGCAAAATTGGTTATAATGGAGCCCATATACGCACGCTATTGTGGGAATAATGGAACCCACATACGCACGCCATTGTGAGAACTGAGCTCTGGCCACCTCCGATCATGATGCAAAGATCGGGATACTGGGGTAATTTCTCTTCTTTGCATGAATGTGTGTTCAGCACTTGGCCAAGTTTAGGCACGCCGAAGTAGTAAATACGACCAACTGTTAAAAAATTTCTATGCCCAGACTCTGCATAGCAAGCGACGTTATTTGGCACGATTGTGTCAATACATTATGAAGTAACGCATAATGAAAGTACGGTTGTTCTACGTTATCGATCCAACCAATCAGGCAGGACGGTAGTGTTCGTTTTTTAATGAAAACTCTCATTTTTTATAATGAGTTGTAGAGTGCATATTAACTAAAGACAGTTTCACCGTATTCGTAGAAAGAAGAAGTACTCAGTTTTATGGGTTCATTCATGATGTCGGTGTCAAATGTCTTTCACATCAGCTTCAGGCACTCTTATCGTTGACTTTAAAAGCAAACAGTAGCATGTATTACCTTAATTAGATCCGGCCAGGTTATTTCAGTGCACATGCGGTACTTTCAGAAGAGAAAGGCGTGACATTATCTTGTAGCATCGGACATCAAAAGCAATGTCTGCTCTTAGTAACTGCGATTCATTTCTTCTGTTTTTCTTTCTCGTACATTGTCTCTTTGCCGAACTGACGAAATGTTGTTTGGCAGTTCTAAGTGCCTGAACAGAGACGGTGTCGCCACCTGGTGACTGTCTAACTTGCCCGCAGTAAGTGACGTGCCACTTGCAAAGTTTGCCGAACACTATTCTTGAGTTGGAAAATGTCTAATATGCAAGAAATATCACACCCTGAGCCAATGAAAAGCCAAATGCTTGTGGAAAGTTACAAAGTACGTATAGCCATCTTACTTTGTAACAAACATGAAACTGGACTTCGTAAACTGAAGTCACCGACTTAACGGGGATACTCTCTTAAAGCTGCGATGAGCCACCCTTTTAGGAATAACACTAATAAGTATTTATTTAAGTCGCTTACCGTTTCAAAATCGATCACAAACTATTCCCTCGTAATAGTGATCTTAGAAGTGATATGTGGAGATGGGAAGAAAGAAGTGACAGATCATTCTTACTTATTCAAAAATTGGCTTCGCCTCGCTAGTCATTTTATACGCTGAGTCTTCGCCTCGTTAGTCATTTTATACGCTGAGTCTTCGCCTCGCTAGTCATTTTATACGCTGAGTCTTCGCCTCGCTAGTCATTTTATACGCTGAGTACTCGCCTCGCTAGTCATTTTATACGCCGAGTCTTCACCTCGGTCATTATCACATTTCTGGGGTCTGCAAACTAACAAATTGACCTTGGTGAAAGTCAATATTTTCCAATCATTCAACCATTTTAAATTCAAAATGTCGTGATTGAAAATTGGAAACACAACAAGACTGTCATCCATACACTCATTCACGCATACAACCACGTACTATCCCCGTCTCTTCTATTTGCAATAAATACATTTTCAAATTGTCCCCATTTTTTATTAAAAGATATTTACTTGAGTTTTTAGGGGGTTTATATTTTTCGCTGCTGTAGTGATCGCGGGCAAAATTCAAAAGGGCGTTAAAAGTACTCTTTCCGCTTCATTATAGTTAAAAACTTCATTAAACGAATTTAACGTAAGTTAGTTCAGTCGAAAGTTAAGCCTAAGCAATGCTCATTCAACACAACTCCAAATGTTTTCAAACTTGAATAAATTTAATATGAATTTTTTAGTTTGATTTTTATTTTGGTGATGTCCCACCACCTAAAACTGCCGCCGTAGTGAGTGATAGCTGACTCATGCATTATGAGTACTAATTCAACGGCCGCCGTACTTAACAAACTTTTAAAATTTTTAAGAAAATAAGTCAAACACAAACAGGGCTAAAAGTTACGAAATGTTTATAATTTAGTGATACCTTTCGACTGTCGAAACTCAACATGTATTCTAAGTTGTTGAAAGTGGACAAAGTACCTTTAACAAACATGTTTTCCTCTACATCTATATCTATTAAAACGCTTATTTCGGACCCGGATGTTGAGTGGGCAACTGCCGTTCGACTCCGTCGGACAGAAACAACTCGAGAGCGGCCGCGAAGATACCCGCCCCCGCCCGACGCCTGCTTCCCAATTGTTCCCGCGACGGAAAAGCGCCGGGTTCTGTGACCGCAAATCTCCGGCATGTTTTTTTTTGTTTGTCTTAATGAGTCGTGGCCTCAGTCGATCCGGCGTACGCGCTACTTTCTCGAATGAGGTATTCGTCCGCGGCTTGCGTTTACCGTTTACGCCTTCTAGGTCGCGTGCTCAATATTCGGCGGTGAGAGAATTCAAAGAAACCACGTCAACGTTGAAAAATTTTCTGAAATTCGAATAAAGCGAAGGGACGGCCTCGGTATATGTTATGCGCACCTGTTCGCCGCCGCGTAGGCGGCTGCGGTCGCGTTCTTCTCAGACGGAGAGACCTACTAAGAATCTACGATGACGAGGTGAGAGTTCCTCGCTTATTTTCCCGTTAATTATATTAGAGGTAAGTGGCCAAGATCTCATCCTTTATTTCAGTCTTTAGTGTATTGTTAAACATACATGTAACTCCACTTTTTGTTCATGTTTTGTGAAACCGAGGCCCATGCAGTCACGTTTCCGGCGTAAACTTACAACTACCAGCCCACAGAGTCAACCGTTCAAAAGGTTCGCGTTTCCCGTTTTAATAACTCATTTCCGCGTTAAGTCATGATGTGGAATTAGTCCTGTTGTGGAATATTATGGTCATATACAGGAGACAATCACCATATTTTTACATTTTGGGTTCAAATTGAATTGTAAACAAAGACATTTTCAAGTGTTTGGGGTTTCCCGCATCAAGTCAAGTGTTAATATTTATCTGGATCAACCTTTTGCCACACTGGACTGGTTCAGAATGACATAATCCCTCTGGACACTTTCGTTTAATGGCTGAAAGTTTTCAAGTTTAAGCCTGTCAGAAAAATCTAACTGGACTCTACCTGGCAGGCATTCTTAATTGTTACGGGCGAAAAAGCCTGTATGTTGCAGGTTACTTAAACCTGATTCAAGCACTGGCAAACCTGCCCTGAGTTCAGTAACGCTAGGACTTCGCTGTGAAGCAAGACTTCGCAGGATTACGTGAGATGTTGCTGTGTATTTTAAATGAGAACACGTGATTTTGGCTAGATTTTTGTGAGGTCCTAGCATTACAAAAATCTAACCTGTTGAAGCGAAAGGTTAAAACTAGTCGTGGAGAACACTGATGTATCAAAATGGCTCCCCAGTACAGTATATTTGATCGTGGTTTTTCTTTTCTCTTTTACAGGTACTGGTTACTACAAAAACAACTCAAGACTGGAATTGCCTTTTTGTAAATAATTATTTAAAAATCTCGATTATTGGTTGAAAACTTCATCGTCATAATTAGAAAAGAGGGAGCAAAGAATTTTATTGTGCGACGGTCGTTGAAATTTACAGCCTACGAACATCAATCCTCCATGAACCCATTCGAACATCATTTGAATATCTGCGTGCAATACAGGGTTAGGTACTGGATACGTTGAAAGAGACATGTGGTTAGATTCAATTTGCTGGAAGACAACAAAGTGTGAGACCAGCGTTTGAAGTACACAGTGGCCCGGGCCAGAGGATTTGCGGCGGGACCAATAAACATTCACATATAGGCCGTATATGGATGTTGTCTCATATTCAAGTAACTGACCCAGTGGGCCAGCACATTTATTTGCTGAAGGTCGAACACTGTGTGAGACGTGTTCGGCAGAAGCTGCTGTATTCTTCATGCCAATGCCACTGCACTTTATCTTTGCCACATTCTGTTTGCACAGCAATCGACTCCATGCTCTACTATGATGGAAATAGCACCAAGATAATTTGACTGAGGCCTTTGTTCACTGCAACTAAACAGGTGAAACGCACATTCGTGAAAAGTCCTGTACATGTGAATTTGAGGTTTGGTAATAAAGACACAATGCGTGTATCTATTTCGTGGTATTACCACCATCACATTTGTGTAAGGTGAAAAAACAATGTCATTCAGCAAAAATGAAATTCGATAAGGAAAAAAATGGATGACAATAGCAAATAATACTTAAAAGTATTGATAACAGCTCAGCTTTTACGTGATATTTTTGTTTCCTAACTGAAACATTTATCACCATGACAACTTCCCACGTCTGGCGTAAACCGGCTAAAGCTGATTCCTTTACACTAGCTGGTAACCGTGTGATAGGTAAATTGTTTCCCAAGCAGCAACAGAATGTCAGGTAGCGGTTATAGTTTGTTAACTATATCTATATCTACATCTACATGCCGCTGCTGTTTCACAAGAGGGGATGTCAACACATCGATCAGCACTCTTGTCAATAACATTGTGGTTATGTAGAGCCCTACAAAAACGGCCAAATTTGGCTGATCGGAATTATCTGAAACTTTCAGATACTATGATTGATGCAGTGTTCTCAAAAATGATGTTGGGATTTGTATTTAAAATCTTCCTCTTTTACAAGTTAGGGGAGTTATCAAAAATTAAGACTGAAAAATCTTTTAAGTTCCTTAAAACGAAAATAAAATCATACTTTAGAAAACTGAAGCAGCGCTTTTGATATCTCATCTTGAACATTTATATCGAATTAAATTTGATTACGTTATAGATACCGTATTTTGCCTATCAATGTTCCTTTTGTCTTTGCTAAAAAGACATGGTCACGTGACCAAATTAATATCAGATTCAAAGTCAAAGATGCAATACCACAGGTTTTCTACTTTCAGGAAATATATTCTTTTGTTATTAAGTTAAAATCTATAGTTTTCTAGGATAAGGGTACTTGTTACAAAATACCAAAAAGGTGTCAACTGATTCTTTATAAAAAAAACAAGTATCGTTTTCCTTGACATTCATTGAACAATCCAAACCGAAGCAGTCTTCTTTTCGATTTTGTTGTAACGCAATATGGAAGGAGCAGGCCACCCAAAAAACAACCTAATTTGTATCAATTAAGATCCAGTAGTTCCACTCGATAACGGCACGTACGTTTGCGTTACCTGACACCTGACGGCAAACGGAGGTGTTGAAATTATCCAATGACGTCATTGGTTTCACACGCAGTGTGTTCAGCAGTTCACAACACGGGTTACTGGTGTCAGCTTACCGCTTGAATTCATCATTTAACGCCAATAAATAATCAAACTTCGATGTAAAACCCTTAAAAATACACCGAGTTCTTATAAAAACTGTTGTTTTATTTCGCTTTTACGGATTTATTGGTATTTGGACACACCGTAGCTTACAAAGTTCAGCAGGCCAAGGTCCGTAGCAGGAGTTTGGGGTCTGTTCGGAAATAAATTCGAAGTATTTTTCTGTGAGATACAGACAAGAGAACCTAGATCTGTGCTTATTAGACTTGTGATTTTTTTTAGTTCTAAACACACAAAACGCTTGTTATCCCGTGTCGGAATATAGTCTGACAGTATTTTAGTTGCATTGTTTTGTTTTGTTATTCTGTTTGATTGGCATGACCCCTGAGTTAAGTACAGTGATGAGGTAATTTGTTCACTACAAAATATTGTGGAGCTTTCTAGAAGACTGAGGTCAGAACAGTGATGATGTAATTTGTTTACTACAGTATGGTGTGGAACTTTCTAGAAGACTCTAGCATGACAGCGATTAATGCAGTCCGGAATATTCTAGAGAGTAGTACATGTTTGTAGAATGGTTGGGTTGGGTAGATTCTGGAAAGTTCTAGAATGTGCTTGAAATGATGAAAAGTTCCAGAACAATGCATTAGGCTATAAATACGCAAGCACGGGTTTGTGTTAGTCAGTTGAGTCCAAGGAGATCAAGTCAGTTCAGGAGAAGATCAAGTCAGTTCAAGTAAGTTTATCAGGAGAACTGCAGTTGAGTTGCAGTGAAGAGAATCAGCAGTTACAGCGATAGTCAATAGAGAGCCAGCCATAGAGACAGCAGGTTATTGAATCAACGAGTGTAACAGTTGCTGGAAGTATCTCAGAAATTCAACACAAGTCAAGGCTTCGCAGCACTGGCTGGAGCATAAACAGACATTACGTCGGACGTTTTGTTTGAGTAGGCTTAAGGATTAACTCGAGCCAGTCTTCAGTCAATCTTCGCACCGAAAGCTAGCACCGGTCTGTAACAAACTGCGCCCACCCACACACGGGGAAAAACGTGACATCCCGGCCAGTGGCTCAGAACCCGACCAGGCTCGTCGCGGTCAGACTGACTCGTTATCCCAGCCAGTGGCCCGGAACCCGATCACGCCCGTCGCGACCGGACTGAAGACATCACGAACATTAACCAGCCAAAGTTGGAAACTAAACTTTCAGTCAAGAAAATGCTATACTAGTGAGCTAAATAAGTAATGTGCACGTGATTATGTTGGTGAATTAGCCACGAAACTGCAAATCTACTTACTCGTCGGAGGCCGCGATATCAGGTTCCGCTTTGGTCACAGAACCGTCAGAGCAGAAGTTGTACATTTACAATCATTATTTGAATAATGTAAATGTAAATAAAGATTCCCCTAACACCTGGCCGTGGGATAGAAATCGAGTTATTATTTCACAACTACAACAGCAAGCACTGAATTAGCATGAGCTCACACGGACTCAGTGTCCGGTCAATTAGTTTTATCACCTAACGCCGGTAACGCAGTGATTTATTCATTGCTGGCTTCTCAAATCATTTGCACTCACGAACACTCCAAAGGAATTACAAACTGCATCTAATGAGACATACTTTGTTTCAGTTTTATATAAGTATTGGTGAGGGTGAGAATAATTCATTTTGAAACAGAACGCTCAGTAACAAACGTCAACATGGCAATTCGCAATCCCGACTTAGACGAGAGCTCGTCCAACGAAGACTTTGCAGGTGTATCGTTAAGTTTCACGGCGGACTACCAGTTCGAACCGGAGTGATGAAGAAATACTAGAGAGGCGCCATGAACAAGCTCAGGCAACGGATAGATATTTGGTATGCCGGCATTCGTCAGACTCACTGTCGACGATTTCAGGCCACAGACACGGAAATGTTTCACGGCCTCATACTTGCTACATGTATTTACAGCGTACATTTCATTCTTCACTACCATGAACCACTTCCTAAGCATTTCGGACTCTCGGGAAAGTCGAAAAAACGATATACCCGCTTTCCTCGCAGCTGCATAGTTCGGACAAGCGGGAACGATGCACTGCAACATAGCGGCATTCACTTTGCAAATGAAACACCGACGTCGCTGCGTCGTTTCTCACCTTCCTCACATGTTAACGCGACACCTCTTGGCAAGGTAAGGTCGACCGTATGCGAGGCGATGTGGATATAGACCGATTAAGACGGTAAAAAAGACTAATTAAATCGGGTGGCATTCTCCTTTAAGAACGTTCTAAGTGTACAGTTAAGTACAAATCAATATTTTCACATTTGAAAAATGAAACATTTGACTTGATATTTGTGCACTACAGAAAACATGCTGTTTTACTCTATTCAGTTCATTACAAGATAACCATACTAAGTATTACGACATTTAAGGAATGTGATTCAGTAGTTAGTGAAATTCTCAGTTAAAACCAATTTTTATCAAAAATGCTTTTCAAAGACCTTCAACTCATCATTATACCAAATGGCTCGATTAAGAAACTTTGTTTGGTTTAGTTATTTTCTTTTTGGAACTAAAAAGACGAAGCTCTCAAAAATATTCCTTCGAATATTGATTATTAATAGTTGATGGTTTACATCGAATGTAGCGAAACCTTAAAGTTCTGGATATGTCAAATATAACAAATAAGAGGACTTTGAAGCATTTAAAACGTATTTAAATAATATCTATTATATAAATTTGTTATATAAAATGCATCGTTTGCACATACTCCGTCTCCTCCGCTTCACTACAGACCTTCGTTGTGCCCGTTTCGGCACCCCCCTTGGTCCCAGGTATTGCACCGGCCCCCTATTTGGATTTGAGGTGTTCTATTTTTTTCTCTCGGGCTGTTTTTTGCGGTCGCGGAGGGAGGGTGGCCAGTTTCGTAATGGCCTTGGCCTGGTGACGTCAGTCGGTCGGCTCAACGGCCTGGGTGACGTCACTCCGTCTGCTTGATATCACTCCCTCCGGCTTCTGTGGCGTACCATCGGGCCTGTCGCCGCCAAAAGTAATGATGCCTTATTAAAAATTTTTAGTCTTCCTTGAGTAAACTAAATTATTTACCCGGGGGTTGGAAAATTGGCGTTCTTCACTTATTCTGCTGCTAAAATTGCGATGCGCTTTTGGGCTCCATTGCGTCACCTATTGGGCAATTTCCATGATCTTCAATCAACTGTGAGGTTGCGTACCCTGGTACATGTCGTAAAAATCGGAAGTGGTTTCATTTCTTTACAAGTTTTTACTATTTAAATACCAGAAAACCCAATTTCAGAACAAACTCTCTAGAGATATCGCAAAATTTTAGGAAATGGCGCGTACGTGCGCGTGTCGCGAGTATGCACTGTTTTCAAAACGACGGTCGGGCAGATTTTCCTTTGTTACAAAAGGCGAAGAATTACGAAAAATAACGTTTATTAGATTTTTTACTTCTATCAACGGCTGTAACATTACGAAAAATAACGTTTATTAGATTTTTTACATCTGTCAACGGCTGTAACAGGCAAGGTGAATGTTGGTTCATTCCAAGATTCTGCATGCACCCCTGCAGGTTGTTAGCTTTAAGTTTCAGACGAGGTGAAGAGCTGAGCACCTGGGTTGTGTTGTTGTGCGACGGAGCAGTCTACACACGGCTACCTAGCTGTATGTTGACGCATAGTCTTCATACAGCTAGCTGGCTTTCTACCTCAGTATGTACATTTATGATGCAACTTTTGTAGTGAGCTATACGATATTTTAAATGCATTCTTAGTTTTCACTTAAAAGAGTAATATCTAATAACCGTACTTTGTGTTACGGCAGGGTCAAATGTTCTCATTGGAAAGAAATTTGTATTGCATGGGGAAAGAATCCCGCAGTCGCACAGCTTGCCTACTAAAATCTGACAGTGACAGGAATTATGCTTGAAGCTTTGAACACGGTCTCTTCAAGAAGTATTCCTGTCTCTTGCGATGAACAATCGGTTCACTCTTAGGTGAGCTATTTCCCTCCCGGCTCGGCGTTTCCCACTAGCTGTTACCCGTGCGAAAAGCACGGGTAACGGCTAGTGTTTAATTTAATGCCTTAAAAGAAGTTAAGATTATTTATCGTTTTGATGCCTCCTTTGTTACTGTCAAGAAGTCTTCTTGTGCGTTTCATCTTATCACAACGCCTTTGCGAGAAAATTTCGAAAAAATTTCGAGTTCATTCAAGATGTATCGAGTCGTGCTCGTCAATAATTATATAGCGATATCTGAATGTTTATGGCTATTTAAGATTCGGTGAATCCTTGGTAAAATATTACAATTTGTTTCACTTCGAAACATCATTAATACATGTATAGTTCAGATTAGTCAGATTCAATTCGAGTGAAACTTTCTGATAGTTCTTCCAAACGCTGAATAGAAATTGTTTTTGACATTGCTCACTTCCGCTTCAGGAGCTTTTAAAAACTGGTGCTCTTATGATTTTTAGGAAAAAATTAAGAAGAAATGAAAAAATATCTAGAAGCTATGACCACGATAGTGCGAAATACTGATTTCATCTTGACTATTAGCCAAATGAAATTTGGCGTGGGTGAAGTTATTGATGTTGTGTTGTTACCGTTATGAATGTATCTTTCGCTTACAATATCTGACTAAACGATTAATTATCACGTGACTCAATGACAAAATTGAATAAAGTCTTAAAGAGAATTCTACCGATTTCGAGCTTCAGAAAATAATCGAAATTTACTTTTACCGAGTTCAAGTCTATAGCTTTATAGGCGTTCCGCTTACCGGTATTCCTCGGACTCGTACACTCATAATCTGAAAGCACTAACAGGATAGTGCCGCAGTTTTTAATACCTTACATCTGCTATCCATTACAAAAACCAACTTTCGATTTAGGCTACTTACCGTGATGAAATTCATCTCAAACTGTCAAATTAGAGCTTCGAAAGAACTGACACTTCGTTATTGATTGAGACTTGGCGAGCGTTCAGTAAACCTAGGACCTACGCTAAGACTTTGCGAAAATCTAGCCAAAGTCACGTGTTCTCATTTAAAGTACACGGCAATATCTCATCTCGAGAAGTTTTGCTTTTTAGCGAGGTCCTAGCGTTACTGAACGGGAGGCAGACTCCATACGTTGTCTTATGACGGCGTGTTATTTTGTACGCCGAGTACGGTATGGTTTCAAATATAGAACTTACGTCTCGCATGAGTAATGAACAAGTTGAAATTAATTTCAAAGCGTTGATTGATCAACTCAAAAATTCACTTCTTGAACAGGACGTGGTTTTATAGCAGCTTTAAATATTTTTGTTTCTTCTCTAAATCTATAATGAACAGCGAATGTTCGCAATCCCTCACCCATTGGAATAGGGTTTTATTCCGTTGGCCCAAAACACTCTTGAAGCAAGGAATTTTCGCTTTTGGAAACGGAATTAGATCCCACAAGTCAACATCCCAACCTCACCGACCAACCATTGGCTAGCAAGGTCCAAAGCCGATATCCGTAAGACACTAAACTTTCGTTTGCGTGATTTCGCGTGGTCTTGCTTTTTCTCGAGATTATTGCGTCTACAAAACGCAACTCATTTTGTTACTGGTACAGGCTCGCAATTTTTTTTCAAACCTAATCCGGAAACGGTTAAAGATACACACAAAAGCGACTGAATGTCTGTTTGTAAGGAGAGTTGGCATCATTTGCAGACTGAAAACTTTCGAGTTGACCATCCCTGTGAGTTGACCATCCCTGTGAGTTGACCATCCCTGTGAGTTGACCATCCCTGTGAGTTGTGTAAAGTCACCAGACTGTTTTTTGTTTTGGGCAAAGATGTTGCCATACGAAATTTTTCGGTGGTTTTGCTTTTCCACGAAAGAAAGCCAAAAACGCGAAAAAAGATACGTTTCAGTACAGGAAGCACACGTCAAGGATCGTGCCCAATCGTGGCAAATTACCTGGATCCTTTAGACTGGGACTGGAGACTAGAATGCAATCAATTCGTACCCATTATAACTGCCATGAATGCTGCACCAGACATTCCTAAAGGTGATACACTGCAACGGTACCACAGCTTGTAGTACGCCCCGTTGCAGCTGCAGAAAGAATGGACTTGTATGTACATCTACATGTGGATTGTGGCTAGCGACTTTTTGTGAAAATCCGCTAAATCAAGTTTCTGAGGAACTTGAAGACTCTGACGAGGGTTGAACGGAGGCAGTACGTGTAATGAACACAGTATTCTTGCATGAAAATGTAACTTAATCGTCCATGCGTCCCGTCGACGAATAAATACTTTACTGGAACCTGGTGTTCAGATACTGAAATGTCTTTTAAGTAAAGAAGTTTTGCTGGTTTAAGTTATAGAGCATAGCACAGCCTATACCTTGGTTCACGTTCTCTGTCAGTGCATTCCAAACGCTGTAGTACATTAGACCGCAATCAGGACTTTGTGTAAAACATGTTGTAACTAACCCCAATTAACTCGTTCTCAGCACTTGAAAATACCATCTTTACTTCGCAAAATATAGCACCCAACTGACAAAATATTTTTATGACACAACCCTTGAAAATATACACCTGAGTAAATTGATTGCCAAGTGTCACCATCCTTGATGATGTCACTTTGTATAATGATGTAGTCTAATTTGGCATTGACTTTTTTGAGTTACAAAGTATCTTTCGTGTCCTGGAGCGAAAGCACAGTGTATCATTATGTTTTTATGGTGTACGGATAATGAATTGATATGCACATGTACAAAATTTTGTGCAATTTCAATGAAGGTCTTTCGAAAAAATAAAGGTTAAAATTCGAAACGTTATTTTTGACCACCCAAATTAATGGATAAATAGTGATTTTTCGCTCTAGGGTTTTAGCCACCATCTTGAATTTCATATCAAATACTGATCATATCTTAATTTCAAGCAAGCACACCAGTGAGTTGCTCACTCCTTAAAACCATAGACTAGAACCAAAAATTAAGTCTCTATCACAATTATTGAAGAAGTTATACCTATTTTTGGTGATTTCTAAACGTCGTGGCGGCCATCTTGAAAATGACGCAGTTTTAACCCATTTCCGGTGGTCAGATTTTGGTAGTCATTTTTCCTGTTAATAAAAATAGCCAGTAGATCATAAAACTACTGTAAAACCTTTTGTTGCAATTTGTTGTGGGTCAGGTGGTATATTGACTCGTTAACTTTGTGAATCCTCACGGGGAAGTTTACGAAAAAGGCAGCCTTTGAATGGAAATTGGGAGTGCACGTGAAAAGGCGCCATTCTGAACGGCGCACCATTGTCGTATATGAACACCTCGGACGTATGTATCCGTGTGGGGTGATTGTATTAGAGCACATTCGCACTATAACCACTCGTAGAGAAAATTTCCGCAAATAGCCTCCTTCAAATGTAGGCCAATGATCGTAATTTTGGAGCCGCAATTAGTGTGGCATTATACTTGTGTTTTCCGTCAAATTGACAAGTTTTGATTCAGGTCACTTATCGTTGTAAACGGAATCTTGTCTTGTTCTTTATTCAGTTTAGAAGTAATCCATGGACTCGGGAACAACTAAGAGTTAGCTATGTGTACCGAATAAGCTCCATAAATTTTCAAGTCACGCCGCTACCTGTAATTTCACGAGCTTGGTCTCAAGAAATAACGAGATTTCAATTTTTCAAGCCCAGAAACCACATCTATTTTAACTAAGGACCAATTTGAGATACACACACACACACACACACACACACACACACACACACACACACACACACACACACACACACATATCATAACGGAGGTTTGATGCTACGTTAAATATTCCCAGGATCTGCAGGGTGTTACCAATTAAAAGCAAGGCTTCGGGAAAAACACGACAGAGTTTATAGTTTATATGTCGTATCTATAAAATAACTAAAAAGCGGCACCATTGGTATACATCATTGCGGTAACTTGGTTAGTAAAGTCAGAGAGAAAACTAGCCACGTCTGACAACAACCATGTTTTTATTACCCAACATGCTTAGCTACACCACACCAGAGACACCAAGTGTCGAACAAGTACACTAAATGCATTCAAGATACTGCATCCCTCCCTTCCTAAGCCTAAACTTAACTCTACTTATGAGTTACACACTAAACACAAGAGTCAAAGTGTTCTATAAGTCAAGTTTATCAGGAGCCTTCACAGTCCGTTGTGAGCGACGAACAACTGGTGTCCCGGTTGGCGGTATATTGTTCACCACATCTGGCACGATACCCTGATCTGAAGGTTTATCAACAGAATTATTAACACTAGTGTCTGTTACAAACACAAAATCCTTAGAGTCAGCACTAATGAATGAATCTGATTTCAGTTCACGATCTGGTTTCATGCTATGAACAATATGATCAACATGGCGCTTCAGGACACGTCCATCATCCAGCTCAATCAAAAACGT
>NMRA01000303.1:265998-278088 GCA_002633005.1 Phoronis australis | reverse complement strand
CTCAGTTTGGGTTTTGCACATGAATAATGACTATCAAACGGCCTTTGGGTTACAATTGTTCGAGGAGAGCCAGTATCAAGCTCAAATTGCATAGGATTTCCATCCACACATACATTACTGCATGTTTTCACAGGTAGCTCAAACTTACCCTTATTATGTAAACTATTTAACAAGGAGCCATTGTCCGCTGACACATGATTCATACGTTTGGTTTTCGATTTCGGTTTCGACGATTTCGAAGGTACAGAACGGTCTGGACATTTCCGTTGAATGTGTCCCGTTCTGTGGCATCCATGACATTCCGCGTCTTTGAATCCGCATTTGTCTGGGTAGTGTTGACCTTCACAACGAAAACACGGCTTGGGGCGTTTCTGTTGCTGTGGTTTGTGATGCACATGGTTCACACTTGAGGTTGGAGACTGACCAATGCCTAAATCCCTAGCATTGTCTACTGCCATTTCCATGCTTGAGCATATCTCATGGGCCTTGGAGAAGGTTAGATCCTTTAATTGCAAACAACCGCTTTTGAATTTCAAAGTTCTCAACCCCACACACAAGCCGATCTCGTAGCATGTCCTCCAGGGTGTTGCCATAATTGCAATGTGCTGCCAACTCCTGCAACCTACTGATAAAATTTGACATTTTCTCCCCTTTCTCCCGTTTTGCGGAATTAAATTTATATCGCGCAACAATGGGGTTAGGTGTAGGAGAATAGTGATTTTTAACACATCAAGAAGCTCAGAATACGACTTATTCTCTCGTTTAGACGGTTGGATTAAGTTCCTCACCAACTGGTAGGTTTCCGATCCACACGAGGTCAGGAAAATGGCGCGCTTCTTGATCATTGTGTCTATTATGTCATTCGCCAGGAAATAAAACTTTAAACGTTTCACATACGATTGCCATGATTCCACCGCTTGGTCAAAATAAGACAGAGCACCGTGGACTGCCATTCTGATCAAAAGTATCCTCGTCGCCAATAAATATGCGGTAACTTGGTTAGTAAAGTCAGACAGAAAACTAGCCGCGTCTGACAACAACCATGTTTTATTACCCAACATGCTTAGCTACACCACACCAGAGACACCAAGTGTCGAACAAGTACACTAAACGCAATCAAGATACTGCAATCATGGTCATTTCAGATAGCTAAAAATTTTCCCTTGATAGGCCACCTGTTTCCGAAAGTATACGAATGGGATTATACGTAGGGCACTAGAAAGGTGAATACGCCATGAGGAATACCGTCAAAAATTCCCGGTATGCTCTTCGCTAAATTTTTCTCAGTTACGATTTTACCATGTAGGTTCGCCAGAAGGTGTAATTTATTGTGGATCCACCGACAAAACTCCAGTTCAGCCTGCGTTGCCACCATTTGCGCCTGGCGTGATCACGACTTCAAAATTTCAAGATTTCTACAAATTATGGGGGTCACGCGCTCCTCTCCACCCCCTCCGAATCCTCACGTTTCCTATGGTGCTGCCCCGGATGCATGTCTGTAACATTGCGTGTACACCTTCCAATAGTAGATGAAGCTCGATCGTTACCACTTGGAGGTTTCCTCTTTTTGATTTGATCCGAAAGGACCGCTGACGTCCATCGGACCAATCTGACCAGCGTAAATTAAATACTCACGGGAACAATTCACGCACTTCAAAAATATTTACGTGCATAAATTACAAAATAATCAATTTACACGGTTGTTAACTAATTCATGCAGGTAATTTACGCACGTAGGATTCCATTGGACCAACTAAACCGCACCCAGCAGCTGTCTGATACAGCGTTGAAAAATTACTTTTTATTCATGTGTTATTTGTGGTTGAAAGAAAACCGGTATACTGTCGCTTGTGTTCCCAGGTGGCAAAATTTTGACACGTTTTATTTATTGCCATTTTTGTTTCCATGACGACAAGGTGATTCACGAAATCATTAATTTTACAATAAGTTTTAATGAATACAGCTTGAACAGAAAATCTGGACACGCGAACAAAACCATGCAATCTCATTTTTATTTATATGTGGGTGCATATTGCCGTCATCTCTGTCTGGTCGTCCGGCGTCCGCTGCTGTATCTCCTAAGCCCTGTTTAGGATGATAATGAGATTTGGCAGATGTGTTCCTATAAAGCTGTTGATCTCGCTATTTCCCGGCGTGCCACTAGATGGTCGATAACCAGCACGCAGGTATCACTTAATTTTCCTCGGGAAATTTTTTTAGACGGCGTTTCTGATTGACTAGTAGAATTCTCAACAGGCAGCGCTTTACGCAAACAAACTGGCATGACTGATGAACTGAAGAGAAAGTGTGGTCTGTTGTACAGACAAATCAATGCTTAAAATTTATGTTCAGGAAATGTGAATCCTAGAAATTGTGGGTGCGCCTTTTTGGAGTGCATCTTTCTACTGTCGGTGACTTTTGTTTACGATACTGTCCTGTGTTCATACAGTATGATTAACACACCGGTTAAATGGGCCAGATATGTGTTTATTGTACATGTATGTGCTTCAAGCACTCGGCTATTAAACATGACTGCAGAAACGAAATAGTTGCGGCGACACCACTTGCATGACAAGGCTAAAAGTCGTTCACAGTCCGCCATTATTTACGGTGCTGTGAAGCTAACCAATGACCCCTGAGGTTACATCAACCAATGCTAAAGCGCGTGCCACTGCGTGATACGTGTGTGCTGACTAGGCACGTAGGGAACCAGCGAGGCTGTTGATAGACGACTACCAGTAGACTACCGCTCTGCCCCCTTGTGGAAAATTTTCACGTTTATCTCTGCATCTTTCCAGTTTCTAAACGGACAAACAGCTATCTATTAGTTACACTCTTCCACAGTGCTACGAGAGGTAGCACTGTGGAATTGTTGTTCAACATGGCTTCTCGTTGGTTGAAGTAATGAAACCGACTTCATAACATTCAGTCATTCCTATTGGTTTAAATCTGGGAAACCCCTTTCAAGTTTCTGCGACGTAGTATGGCCACCACCTTTGACTTAAATATTTGCAATTTAGGAAAACGAGCAGTCATCGAAGAAAACAAAATCAAGGAAACTACGATCCAGTGGCTTAACAGTGGCGGATCTAGGATAGCATAAGGGGGGGGGGCAACATGTTGTCTCGGGGAATCAGGCAAAGTGCGATTGCACATGCTCAGGCCCGAAGTTGCGGGAGCCGAGTGTGTGTACCATCTATTCGGAAAACTCCTACCGGTGGACCAAAAAACACGGGAAGAACGCCGCGATCTGGTAGCACCCCCTTCTCCGCGTCCTACTGGTTGCTTTCTCAATATTTCTTCGCGCTTCACGCTGTTGCTGTTCCATTTTTGCTTACGGCAGCCAAGGGGGAAGGGGGGAGCCGGGCCCCCTGGGCCCCCCTCCCCCCTAAATCCGCCTATGCTTAAGCCCAAACAAGTTCAGTGCATAGAAGGCGTGTACAAGTGGTAGCGATGTGATCGATAAACTTCCGACCAAGCATGCACATTGATGTCCACACACGGAATTCATGTTTCCACAGGGCCACTTTTCAGTATAGGTGGCGCTGTGTCAGAAGGTATCTATTAGTGAGATGACGCCACCTTTCCGTTTTTGGATGAATTTGACGTATTTTGCGCCACCTAACAGCCATTTTTATCGTTTTCAAGTCTGTTTTGGCGTCCGCCCTTCTATCAACCGAACCACTACAGTACAAAGAAGACGGTTGACGATTTTCGGATGGCAGTTTTGTTTTTTGTTGCCATGGCTGTATCTCCTGAACCCTCTGCAGTATCTTTATTAAATTTGGCAAGTAAAAATGACAACGGGCAACGGGCGACGTTGAATTTCAGACGGATCCGACTACCGCTATGCGCCCTAGTGGCGATTTTATTTTTTCTGTTTTCCTCTGTATCTTTACATGACGGATCTTTGTGGCGATGATTTTCCGACGGCTCTGACTACTGTGTGAAAGCGTCGTAGGAAGATGACAACGGATGATGACAACTTTCTGGCGGATCTGACTACCGCTCTGACCCCTAGTGGCAATTTCATTATTTCCTGATTTCTTCTGTATCTGTTAGACTATTTGGAGTTCCTTGACGTATTTTTATGAAATTTGGCAAATAGGTTTATATTAAAAGAGGCGTGACGCCTTCCCATTTTCAGATGGATTTGACCTAGTGTACGCCTCCTAGTGGCCATTTTCATTATTTTTGAGTCTGTTTTTGGCATCCGACTTTCTATCTGAAGAATGGTTCTGAAAAGTGGCACACCTGTTCGTACTGGGAAGAGCATAGCTGACAATGATTTTTGGACAGTTTGATTACTCTGGCACCCCCTGTTTGTCTTGCATCCACAGTTGTTTCTCCGTAACCCCTTATGAACGTGACAACTGATGACAATGACTTTTGAACGTGTCTGACTATACTGCTGTACCTACTTTTTATGATTTTGGGAGGTGTGTTCCTATTGAGCAAAGCATTGGTGACTTGCTATGCACCCCCCTATAGACTATTTTATGTTTACTAGGATTGCTCCCTTTATTGGGAATGTTTGAAATAGAAATGATGCCTTGTATCTGCAATATATGTTATGCACACGATGGGCGCATGTCAAAGCTGTGCGTTGCTCTTGTTAGATTTCACATAATGAACATGGCATGTGGACGGAGATTTGCTCACAAACTGAAATCGTTTGATGACTGCCGCGAACTCTTTTGGAAGAAAAGACAAAGATTGTATTTGGCAGTTCGAGGTGCGAATATCTGACGGAAAAAATCCTTGCTAATACTCTGCCCTACCCCCCAACTCAAAATACTGGATCCGCCCCTGGATCAACTTCGGTCTAAACAAGTTACCAGCAGTGCCACTACTATCGAGATTACTTACAGCTTCACCTGCCGTTTACTTCTTTCCCCATTAACTACCGACTCCTGCACGAATGGCTTCTGATCACAGTTTGCATCGACACTTCTCTAATACCGGAGGTGTAAAAATGCTTTTTCATAAAGGGACATTATCGTTTTTGCGGCTGAAAAGCGCGCGCATTTAGATTATTTAATTCACTTACATGTAGTTGGCTCAGCGGCAGATCGTTCGATTTAGTGCGACTGCGGAGCTAGTGAGTGTTTGTGTGGATTACAATTACAATTATTCGTTATGTATCGAAAAACAACAGGTTCCACCTGACGTTGCACACGTTTCAAAGCTTATCATTATCTTCTTTACTGAATCTCAAAGATTGGCTGAACTTTCTGATTTCGAGATCAAGTGTTGAAGCACAACAGTTCACGCACAAAAATGTGTGAAACAACAGCGTATAAGAGAGGCGACGTCATATGATTACTGGCTATCTTGAAGTACACAAAGCCGAAGATTTTGAAAGAGGTATTTTGAATGAATTGATTGGGAATTGAGACAGCGACGATTTCTCAGACGTACGTCAGTGAGTATTTATAGTCTCTTTTAAAGTTTGACGGGGTCGCTTAACTTATTCCAAAATGGGCGCCAATTTCGTTGCACAAGCTAGTCTTTTATTTTGTACACGATAACTTTGTACGGAAACCAAATATTGAACCAAATAAGCGTGGCCTACATTTACCCGAAATGGTGTCTGTCTGTCTGAATGAACATTTAGTTTTACAGTGTTTTAAAGACCCCGAATTCCTATGAACTTTAATTTTGTTTAATTGAGTCGGTTTCTATACCTCAGGATTCATATGTTATTGCAGCAAAATGACCTCATAGTTTTGATTTAGAGTACTTGCTGTCATGAAATCGATCTCATATTGTTCCTTTGTCAAAATATTTGCGATTCTGGACTTGGACAAAACTGACAAGGTTCTAATGTTTAACTTGTCACGGCATGTCAATTTATTCTCTGAGGATAGTCTCGAGCAATAACGAACTGTCAGTTATTTGGGAGACTGAACCTAAGTCACTTCTCATCCGATAAAGGAGACCATTTTCATAGCAGCAAGTGACTTAATTTAAAAGTTAGTTTCTTCAACGGAACGCCAGGTTTATTGCAGACAGTCTATTTTCATCCACCCTGTAGAGCGAGCACGGCTTCTGTTGCGACACGTGATCTTCTGACCCGACTGATTGATATTCAGTTTTGTACGCTGAGTTTCTGTCAACGTTCGGTCAGGTTTTTGAATAATAGGTGTATTGTCCACCAAAATGAGACGTGAAGTTGCAGTGGAGCTTTTGTGACCGACTATCGTATGTTAGGAAACTGAAGCTATTTCGACTTCAAGGAATTATCGATTAACTCAAACGAAATACGGTACAAGGAGTGTAATAATCTTCCACCGTTAACGAATGAGTCTGAAGACGGATTAAGGATATTAGACGCAGCAGCCCCATAGGGATCAATGATATGGACGAGCCAGGTAAAACAAAGCGATAACCGTATTTATAAACAATTCTTCTTTTTGACTGGGTAATGAATTGTCTACATTAGCCACGTGACAGGTCCTTTTCCATATGTAACGGAACAGCTGCCCAATATGGCTGGCAGGACCCACTAAAGCTCTACAAATAACACATCCTTCATTATGAAGACGACAACTAACATCAAAATTTCTCCATACTGTGGTGATCAATCGTGAAATAGGTGTCTGTAAGCCGTTTCTACACTATTCCTACATGTATTTTGAAAGGCTGGTGAGAAAGTGTGGCGCACCATACTGCGAAATGTAAATGAAATTTACTCACAAATATTTGAAGCAAACGTGGTCGCCGCGTACTGAGGTTGGTGGGGCGGACCATAAAATATTTAAAGTGATATTATCGGCGAGAACGGTAATTTTCTGAGATCGGCCTCGGCCCTCGGAACAGAATAGAACACGAATTTCACGCACTCGTAATCTATCCTTTCGCTGTCGGAGCTTAACGCCCGTCCATAACTAACAGTGGCCGTCCTTGAATTCATCGAATGTCTGGCAAGCATCGTTAATAATAACAGTAGAATCACAAAAAGCACAACAATGTTGTTTTGTAGTTTTGGTCAATGCTAATAATTTCAACAAGTCTATCCTATCCTACAATAATAATTTCAACAAGTTTATCCCATCCTACAATAATCACAAAGATGCGTAAAACTGTAAAACCGACAATGTCCCGTAACAGTTGTATCTGAAAATTTTCGAGGGGACACATCCAGCTATCATAAAGTGGTTGTCATCCCAGTCATATTTTCACCCTAGTACGAGTCGACGGGTTTCTCTTCACCAAGATGCTTTCAATGGCCCTCCCCAGTTCCCATTACCGGTGAAGCATGATCTTGTAGTGTCCTGCCTGCACGTGCTTGAATGCCAACACTACGGATCCGTTATTCGGCGAAGACCCGAGCTCAAAATTCAAATACATGCAGGCGGATATTGAGTTTAGGGGGACACTGGGTCCATGGAGATGTACTGACACAAGGTTCCCGTCACCAGTTGCAGTTTTTCCATTAGTCGAGTGTCGCAGCATACGTTGTACCGGCGCACTGAAGTCGTTATCAACTTTCAAAAGGCTACCAAATTGCATATGTCGTCTTAACGCCGCTAGTAATTAGATCATGACTAACTTGCTATAAGTCAGTCCCATGTACCCCTCCTCAGTCCTCAACTACACGTAACTGTGGCTACAATATAGTGTATGAATGCATTTTTTCTTTGTTACATTTTCTGCTGTTGTGAACAATCGATAATGTATCTCGTTAACATTTATCCTCAATAAATATTGTTCACCCATAATATTTCTCCTGTTTAAACAAACGTCAGGTGCAAGAATACACGCAGACACATGCCAGAAAAAAAACATTTGTTCTGTACAGAACACGTCTGCTTTTCATTCTTACGTGTTCGACATGCATGTTTCATTTAACAGTCCATTGCGAAAACACAACTTAGGCGATTTTGTATTTTATAATAACAGTATCTCCCGTATATGGGAGCCGCTGGAACAAGGTTTTAAGCACATACATGTAAGTTGGCTGCGTGTTCAGAATAATTCGATTATGAAGACTGCGACTTTTATTGGATTAAATTTTGCTCGCGCTCCATTAGCCTTCATTTATTTTTCACGATCCTTAATTTCTTAAGGGGAAAACAAGCCACTATAAGATAGGTGAGCGGAAAAACAGAAAGTAAAGACTAGTGCACACGATTATTCATCGCCGACAACGTCGTCGATAAATGGCGACAAAATCGTAAGATCTCGGGCAACATCACTAGGACATTTTTGATCGAAGGATTTCAGATATGGCGAAAAATGAAAGCTCGTCTGTAGTAGCAAGTCACACTCAAGCTGGACACAAGTATGCGTCATACCGTGTACTATTTTCGAATCCAATTATTGCTTAGTTTGATAACTGTATACGAAGCCGCTGCGAGGCGCCTTGGCCACGATTATTAGTTAATATATTATTACTTTATCTTACAATAAACATCTCAACCACATTCTATTTTTCTAACTTACCAAACTTAGCTCGGACCACCAAACCAGCAAAATATTGCCCTACACTCTTATTCAATTGACCAAACTTGTCGCCGGCAAAAAAATGTGAGACTGCGAGGAAAAATCGTAACGTGTGCGCCGCTTTTTAGAAGCACAACGACGCTTACATTTGTTGTATAAATTAATGTGGAACCTGATATCCGCTCCCTGAAAATTATTCTGACATTATGGGGTTACTTTTGGATCTTCCACACTCTGTAAAGGACCTAAATGCCTTTTCGCGTTGATATTCCTTTCCACGAAGTTGGGAGTTCCTAAAAAATTAAGGTTCCCCATAACGAAAAACCACTGACAGATTACTCGTCTAGATATTCAGTTTACTTATAACGAACGTGTTCAGTTACAAAAGAGAAATCATCCCTATTGTCAGTCTTTAGTTTCACAGACACGATGCTGGATTCCGAGATTCAACCCGCGTACAAACGGGAGTCTGGCGAACAAACCACTGACTGAGCTGCACTGTCTCCTGAATAACAATTTTTCAAGAATTGTCATAAAATTGTGAAAATATACAAGAAACAAAGTGAAAGCTTCCACGGATAGATACAGATTTTCAGAAGCTCAGGTAGCGTTAGCCGATCATTGCAAAGTTTTATTCATAATTCCCTTTGTGTGTACTTGGCGTTATTAGACCAAAAGGACTCGCTATGTTGAAACATGAGTTGAAATAATCAAATTTAGTATTTGGATGTGCCCTCAATTTGAAGTTAATAGGAACGAAATTAAATAAAAAGTATTGTATTCAGTTTACCGCATTGTGCCTCTGGCTATACCATCCCATCTTCATTGTGACGGCGACTTGACGAGAGTTCTGGTTGAATTTAGTTAGCGCATGTATGTAGGCTCCGTTAGTTGAGTGCCAACGTAGACCATGGTGCCGATGACAACTCGTTTTCACTTTTAGTTCTCTAAAATGTATGGGGTATCTGGGCCCGGTTGCATAAAAGTTATACGCTGCATAGGAACAATGACGCGCCACGTTGTTGTTGTTGAGCAATGCACCTGACGTCACGCAGCAATCAAACTTATCCAGCGGATAATTTTGAAGTTTTATGCAACCCAGCCATGGTCTTTTGAAAACATGTCCCTGGCACAAGGCCTGTCCATGCCAAATTAATCGCTGCGTGCACTCGAATAAACATTTTGCGGAAAACATCTCGGAAAATTCCGCAAAAAGTTACGTATGAACAGGCTTCAAATGTAAAGTTTGTGTGCGTGATCGCCACGTTCACATTTAGACGTAATTCTCCGTCTTAAACCGGGCTTTTGGAGTGCGTAAAAGTGTTATCACAGCGTTGATCATATGAAAAGGCGTTATCTTATGACTCAATTTTGTGACTATAGCAAAACTAGATAAAAACATTCGCCACTCTCTATTATGTGAAACGATATGTCCCAAGGCAATAATCAAATAGCCTAAATGACACTCAGTACACCTTTAAGTTCTGTAATAGCGTTGAAGTGTGATGCTATACTTGTGTTGCTATGGTTGCACCTCAGCTGACACAACTTCATTTTTATCGATCATTTTAGCCGCGGTTTTGAACACGAACTTTTACACCTGACTGGGTGTATTTGAGTGAGATGTTGGCATTTTGAATATTTTACAGACAGAATGTTTGGCAGTTTTATTCGTAAGTATGATGTATGCATTCTTGGAGAATACGCGGGAAACTGATACCATTTTACTTGGACCAAAAAGGACGTCAGGCTCAGAAAAAGTGTCACAAACGCAAAACTGACACTTTTCAGCCCAAAACCACTACTTCTCGGCCAATGCTTGATACGAACTAACACTGACTAGAATCTGAATGCAAATTTACTGCAAATTCCACAAAAGAGCTACCATCCAATCAGATGTTTGCAAATTCTGGGTTCTTTGAGAGCTACCTGAAATCGCAGCACATTCCGCGGTCACCGCCGCAGTACAGTTCCGCCATTTTGAAGAAAATGAAATCTAATCTGCTTCACATGTTCGTGAGCACAGGCAAACCAGATTCACTGAACCAACTTGCACCACTTCCTTGCCAATGCTACTTCTGAATACAAATTGTCTAGATTTCACAAATGTGGTCCAAAAGAGCCGTCATCCAATCAAATTTTAGTTGTTGTTTACAATCCGACTCCAAAATCATAGCCATCTGAAATTACTGTTTTCTGTATCCTCTCTTTGAGTGGATTCCAAAATGCATAAAACGTACTGTTTATTTTTTGTCTCTGCATGTATCACGGTTTCCCGTTAGTCTTCACTTTCGGTGTGCCAAGGCAGGAACGGTCTTTTTCCATCACAATGACCTCTGTTGGTTATATCTGGACACAATCTAACTGTATCTCTAACCCTGGGGCGAACTCTCACCCTAACCCTTAGGATGTGTAACCCTAATCTTAAAACTGGTCGAGGGACAGAGAGGCCATAATCCTAGGATTGAAGGCTGGACTCTTTTCTTGTGATATGCAATATTCAATTCCAGTCTTAAAATAGTGCAGCAAAGAATGGCGTGTTTGAAAGTTTGAGACAATCATTAGCTTTGATACACATACGGCACACAATACTGGTAAATTTTAAGGCAAATTACTCGCACCTTATTATCCACGGTGCGTTACCCGCTCAGCATTAGATCACTATTGTTAAGCTGTGTTCAGCTTACCTGGACAGGGTAATTGGTTTCTGCCAAGAACGTATTAAAGAAGCCAGGAACGCGAAAAGCATACTAAATTGCATTAAAAGTGGTTCACTGCCACAGAAACAGAATTTAAACAGTACACACCATGGATTTTTGCACATTTTGAATTACCGGTGGCCACAGACTAAATGTATGACGTAAAATTTAGCTAAACCCATGTTTATTTTGTGTAATTAGCTCGAAATTTTGATTTTTCTTTCAATTTTGCCAATTTTCACATTTGCCGCCTCGTGACGTCATGGGTTGAACACAAGAGATCAGTGACTAGCACTGAACAATAGCGGAGAGCAGGGAATTTGAAAGCGACGACGATTATGAGCAAGAATTGAACAAATACTATGAAGAAACGTACGGCAATGGTGGCCAGGATGAGGAAATGGGGTTGCACGAAAGCGAGAACAAGTTTGATGTGCTTCCGGCTGCGTACTTTTCTACTTTGAGCCTTACGAACTAGATCCTCCCGCGAGAGAAGCGGCCTCGGGCTCAGCGAGTCAACCCAGTCATCACAGACGATCCTGAATTAAGAGCTGATGTTTCTGAATGATAAATAATGTTCTTTATTGAACCTGGCCTTTATCGTAACGTCTCCTGTGACTGGAGTCGAAACACGAGTCCTCAAAGTGGGCAGAACACAGAGTGGCCCCGGACCGAATCGCTTGGTCCACGATGACGTCCCACACTCTCGTTCGGCGCACGAAGCGATGCCACTTCTGCGCAACTTTGGTGTCCTCCGGAACACCGAGACGTTCTCCGCCTGGCTGCTGTTGCTGCAGCCTCCGGAAACACATCTTTTGATCCCTCTACGAACCTTCTCGACGCTAAATGTACTTTGCTTTCTCTTCACTCTATACACTTTGTCTCTGATCCGAACAGTATGGCGAACGACTTGGGTTCAACCCATGACGTTGTACATAATTAT
>NMRA01000303.1:226511-265795 GCA_002633005.1 Phoronis australis | reverse complement strand
ACACACACACACACACCCACACACACACACACACACACACATTATTGGGGGTACAGAATTTAAAAATGTATGGTATGAAAGAGTTTATATTTCGTCTGTGTTTCAAAAATAGTGATGCTTATCCATACGTGCATCCTATAGATACAATATCATACCACAAGCTATTGTTCTACTCGGAATATTCCCAATTTTTGTAGAAAATGTATTTTTCAGTTTTATAATATTCGACAATTTCTATTTTAATTATTCGACACATGGCTTAAGATCCATTAATCTCCGCTGATATGAATGATATTCACCAAGAATTAATATTAAATTCAGTGATTTTGAAAATTTGCCGAAGATAACAGTCATCCTGACATTAGTTTCATTTTTATGAAACTGACCTTTTAAACAATGATAAATAATGAAGACATTAGAAAAAGTCGAGCAAATTCGGAGAGGTAACTTTAAAGGAATCAAAATTGTTTAGATGATTTTTCTTAAAGTTTAAAATTCGGTGAATGATGGACAATCCCATGTGCAGCACAAAAAGACTCACAAGGCATTAATTTACCACTCGTGTCTAAGAGATCGTAGATAAATACAACGCTGTTCTTACGCCCCTTTTTATAGTATGAATGATTTTACCAGCGAAAAGATATTGGGGTAGTACCACAGTGGCTCGTACGGATTCTCTTCGTAGTGCTTGACTCCTGTAGTGTCTGTCATTATTATGTTGATAGACTATTAGGGTTATCGCTGTGTTTACTATTCTTGCACTAGTCTTTCTATCGGCACACACTCACTGTGAAAAACCCTCATCGACTTGTCAGTGTCAGTTACATAACTAGCAGGGAGTTCTTAGCCACAGCCTCGGTGATGAGTTACTGTTTGTTTGTACATTGTTATTGGTGGTATTGTATATTATTTCACATTTCGCACACGTTATCAACTTCCTGTGAGTGTGTGAGGCTTTTCGAGACCAGCTATCTTTGCCTTGGACTCTAATGTATATATATATATACATGTTTATATGCAGATGTGGGGTTATTATTTGAAACCTTGCAGCGGGGTAAAATTTTGAGACCTTGTTCCGGGGTATATATAAAATATATAGCCCGCAATTATATATGCCCCATTGGGTATATGCCCCGTAGCAATATATATCCCGCAATAATATATACCTCACTAGGTATATGCCCCAGTACAATATATAGCCCGCAAGTATATACGTCCCGTTAGGTGTATACAATATATAGCCCGCAACTTTATATGTCCCATTAGATATATGTCCCACTACATTATATATCCCGGTTTTCCACTGTTCTTACAAACCACCCAATATACGAGCCCCGAAACTACATGTATGCATGTGTCACATTCGGTTAAATTCTTTATGTGCCAAAGGCCTCGAAAGACCACTTTAATAACCTGTATGCGTCCACAACAGATTTTACCACTTTCGAACTTAGAAATGTATGATGCTTTTATCTGTTTATTATTCTGAAACGTGAGCAGATGACACTACATGTATCTGTGTCAGGCTCTACGGTGTAAGTTGATACCTTTGATAAAAATACTCTTCTAGTCTACAAATACGTTGGCACCATTTTGAATGACATTCTTACTTAATTCGCCAACAAAAGTCTCACAGATGAACGTTTAATCATTTATTGATCTTGCACATAGTGAACTATAAATACCATTATTATCTTTAAAATCAAGTGATGGGCACCAAAAATAGAGGATACATATACATCCATAGGAACAATGCTTGTGATATGCATGTACAAACAGTTTCATCCTGCGCATCTGAGCAGACTTCCAGTCACCACAATTTTAAAATCCGACCATCTTAGTAACAATTACCACTAAAAATGTAATAAAAGAAAATTTGACAGTTTTAGATAATTGGTGTTTGCTTTCTTCATACAAAATCTCTCATGCATAGTGACTACAATTCTCAATAACTGAAAGTAGTTATTTTCAAAGATGTTTAAACTGCAAAAACTGCAATGCCATTTGCCTGTATTGTCTAATTAACAAAACTCAGGTTCTGAAAGAGTGTAGTTGAAGTGATGGTGGTGATGATGAAGACCCTAAGGAACGAAAGTGGCACTATATAGCTTAAGACACAAAAACATAATTAAAATATTCATTGTCACTATCATTAGAAAGGGCAGATCCTGGTAACTTCGCTACGCCATTAGCAAATGTCCTGCAATCATCACTTTGAGCATCACAAACAGATCCCAATGACTATTTTCCCACCTCGATGGAGACTGTCGTATTGTCATCATCCCTCTCATCATCATTGCATAGTTTGGAAATTTTCCCTTCATCTTAAAAGTTTCCAGACTTCATACTCTTGTTGATATTAATTCAATGTATCGCCTGAAAATAAAATTGAAGTTTTTAAACATACATTTTCCTACGATAAAGGTTTGAAGATTGGGCGGGATGTTCTTTTCCAAAATAAATGCATTGTGAAAGCTCTCATAAAACAGCTTTTGTTACAGTGTCCAAGACTTAATTTTAGGGAATTACAGGCATTTTTTGTATATTTTATTAAACTTAGGCCTGACAGGTATGTACTTAGTTTCATTTTTTACACTTTTCACAATTTACTTAGAGTAGAACTGTAATCATTTGGCAGGTATCCTTGCACACATAGCAAAAGCTATCATTCCTGTGAGGTATATATTTAGTTATGGAATCTTTAGTTATACTTTACGCGTATGTCTTGTTCATATGGTGAATATTTGTCACCACTGGAGCATGAATTTAGCTTTGAGGTTTGTACATTAGAGCTACCATTTTTTGTTGTCGCACTAAGGATTGGAGCTAACACTGGAGCTTCAGACCATGGACGTGGATCCTATATTGTTACTAAAATACACTATTTTACACAAACAATTATATAACACTAACAATTATAATAGTAACAATACTTTTGTGATTTCTTCGTAGTTCAAATCTGTTAGGTGTGTCCCCTTTAGCATCCCTGTAGGTCGATAGTACAAAGGGGAGTTAGTAGGAAACACGTTTTAGGAGCAGTGGCCTTTTTATAGGTTTTTGGTCTCAAGACCAAAGGACCTTTATTCTAAAGAGTGTTAACCTGAAAAAATTGAGCTTTGTTTGTTTGTGAAAATTTGACTTCACTTAAAAAGGAAACTAAACCNAGCCACAGCCTCGGTGATGAGTTACTGTTTGTTTGTACATTGTTATTGGTGGTATTGTATATTATTTCACATTTCGCACACGTTATCAACTTCCTGTGAGTGTGTGAGGCTTTTCGAGACCAGCTATCTTTGCCTTGGACTCTAATGTATATATATATATATATATTTATCACCAAGGGTGAATTTAGTGTACTTGCAATGATTTATAGGGACATTGAAAACACTAAGATGCGTAAAATTATATGCGTGGTCAAATATTCTATCTACTGTCTGCAGGATGCCAATTTCATTGAAGAAGGTCTAAACGACAGTGGCCGGTTGTATAAAACAGTCCCAAATAGGGACTCAACTAAGTTCCCTAAATTTTCTGCGTATTTGTGGACTAGTGAAAACACGGATCGTCCTTTCTTATGCTGTTTTAGTTTCATTACCGAGTCAATTTTTTACTTTGATACAAATCGAGAGAGAACTCGACGTTGAATGCTTAATATTATCAAAAATGTATAGGGATATTTTCATCGTGCACGTCTTAAGGAGTAAGTCTCTATTTTGTCATTGAATTCAGGGCTCACTTTTTAGTTATATTATTAGAAAATGTCTTAAGTCAAAGAGGAGATCATAATAAAGATGGCATGATAGAAAAAGATTACATCTGTGAGTAAACAAAGACGCAAATGGGCAAAAGTTTTAGGGAACTTAGTTGAGTCCCTATTTGGGACTGTTTCATGCAACCGGCCAGTGGAATTCAGTTCAAAACTTCGTCTTGGATTGCTACTGTGATGTGGCACAAAACCACCGAAATGTCAGTTAGATGGTGGTTTAAACTGGTGGATCCCTGGAGAATTTCTCATCCCCAAACAACAAAATGCTTATAGAAACGGTCTCATCCGGTTAAGAAGACAAGGTTGGACTTTTTTCCTCATTTCTGAGGAGCTGGTCAATCATTTACAATTTTCTCGCATAAAATGGGCACAGAACTGGGCCCGGAATCTAATCTTTGTATTCGAAACGGACTCGAAATTATTTTCGGCAATTTCTCTGCTACTTTTGTGTGAACTCAAGATGAGTGGTTATTACACTATGCTCGAATACATTATAATTTACGCACGTGAGTTTCTAGTCCAAGTTTACACTTGATGACCCTTATATTCGTGTTACAAACCCGACGAGTAAAAACTCGAAATTTCGAGTTCAAACTCGAATTTTTCACCTTAATGTTGGGTTTATGAAGTGCAAACTAGGACTAAAACATTATACACGTAAGTAATTGTGTACTCGAGCATAGAATAATATTCACTTATCTTGAATTCGCACAAAAGTAGAGTAGAAAATGCCAAAAATAATTTCGAGTTCCATTTCGAGTGAAAAGATTAGAGCCCGGGCCCAGGTTACTTAAAAGTGTGTCAATGGGATTATGAATGACAGACTTGTTCAGAGGGAGGGATATCTGGCGCTTTAACAATTCATATTTGCAAGACACAGAATTCACCACTCTACTTAAACGTCTAACACTCGAGGTCATCTCAAAATATCCTGACTCTCCTTATAACCGAGAAAATATCAGTCCTATTAAAGCCGGAGGATATTCAGTTTGTTATTGGAATTTCTCCTGAAGAATATTAGATAATATCAATAGATTTTTTCAAAAGAAGGAAGTAAACAATCAAAGAAAGAATACAACCCTTTGAGAAGAAAATTGAATGTATATTCCAATTAAATAAACTTGATTCCTTATACACATTGACGAAGCAAACTGAGAACTAGACGCATGTCGATACAGGACATTTCATTAGATTAAGAGCTAAATGTGTATAACAAGGCGAATAGCCTATCAAAGACTTTTTCAACTTGAAAAAAAATGAAATTACATCATCAAAAATGCGACAAAATTAGTTAACTCCGATAATCAAGTCGTAACTGACCAATCTGTGCTTTTAACAGAGATAAGGAACTTTTATGAAAATCTGTATAAATTCTCAGACAACTCTTTGAATAGTGTTTACATTAAGGTCCTTCATAAAAAGCAAGAACATGTAACTAAATTAACAGACACCACAAGTGTGGAAGGTCGCAATGCAATTTTTGTAGTGGAATGTGTCCTTAAACTATGAAAAAATAACAAAACCCTCGGACCTGATGAATTCTCAGTGGAATTCTTTATTTTTGGGATGATCAGTCAGCCTTTCTCATTAGAACGCCTAATTTTAGCTTTCAACTCGGGACCCTACAGGCCAACCAAAGCCAAGGTGTTATTGCTGTCGCTCCTAAAGATAATAGACCAAGAGAATATCTGAAACACTGGAGCTGGAGACTTACTTTCTTGCTCAATATATGTTACAACATACTACCATGGCTATGTTTGATCTCACACATTACAGGAACAGGCATAACATCCCAGCTCAGCTGGTGTGGGTAGACTCTGAAAAAGCTTTCGATTCTGTAATTTCATTTACAACGTCTTAGCTTTTTTCAATTTAAATTTGGTCACTGTCTATTTCAGTGGGTCCGTTCGTTGAACAGTGTAGACACAGACCAATTGGTGTCATATAGTCAGATCTTTGCACGTTTTGTAAAAAGGAGAAGAGAATATAACTTGTCTCTTCCCTCATTGGCTTATGTTACTTCAATAAGTCTCGAAATGTGCGTGTTTGTGTGTGCGTGTGTGTGTATGTTAATTTGTTAAATAACCATCTTCTTCATTTGTATGTGAAAAATCACTACAATTACAAAAATATTTCTTTCAAAACAAGTTATAGACATTTTCTTAGATCAGATCTCCTGAAAGACATCGCTAAAACCCAAATTCTTAAGATGGAATATGAAGTAACCATTTTGAGACAAAATATTCAAACATGTCATGACTAGATAGGCTTATCTTGCGAAACCAAGACATTTTATAGTGATTTTGTAAATGAACAAATGATATCATCTTGAAAACTCCGAAAAAAAAGCTTTGAATGAACATTTTTCTACCAATCCATTCTATTTTGCCACCCCGCACAAAATTGTAAAGCATATTTTTTCTAACTTTCTAATCATCTCGCGTGGTGGGCACGGTAATGCACCAAATAGGTGAACAAATTTAAAAAGAATAAATGACTTCATTACTATCGTTTTGCCCAGTGAAGTTAAAGTTCTTCTGGACCACGAACTGGGACTGTCTTAAATTTCTTTCATTTTGTATTCATAATTTAAGGTAATCGTTTCATGCAGCTCAATCCTAAATTTAGCACCGCGTGAAGTAAAGTGTTTTTTTTTCTTCCAAGTCAAATTTTTCTCCGGCTATAGTTTAATGTCGCTCTATTTCATGGCCCCTTTCCAACTACACTCCGTTTTTCCTTATTGGGTATTAAACTAGAAAACTTAAAGAACCGGTCTAAGAGACTAAGGGATTGTGTCAAATAAAGCGGCACTGGAACCACCAAGAGTTAAGACTGCGCTGTCCGCATATTGCGTAGTTCTATGAGATCTGTTCCCAACAGTCCCAATACCAACGATTTCCTTATTCTGACGCACCATTGATGCCATAATATCTACACATAATATAAAGAGATATGGCAAGATTGGAATCGATCATCCTGTCAGCAATCATGCCCAATTTCAAAGTATTCTGAAGTGAAATCCTGTTGAATAATAGAGAGACGATAGTCTTTATGTAGAAGACAAACCCAGTCAACAAAAGTTTAACTACAGTTAAAATATTAAGTGGCTTGCGCAACAAATTCCACGAAGTCAAATGCTTTCTCGAAGTCAACTAGTACAAGAAGATCTGGGAATATTAATTTCCTCTGTGTCAAGTCATAAATGTTTCTCGTGTTCTCACCTATGTGTCTCCCTTTAATAAATCCTTTTTGGTTTCCATGCACAACTGAGCTAATAACCAACTTCTGTCGTAGGCTGAGACAGCCTGATAGGATTTCATAACCAGTGATTAGCAAAGAGCATAACTTTATGGATTGAGTCAAGATATTGGTGTGAATAGATGACGGCAAAATACATTAGCAATACACTTGCTTGGTAGGTGGTAAATTTTCACTTGGTAATTTTCTCCTTGAATAGAAAGAATACCTGACACAGTCGAGAGATTCGCCAACCTTGTAGACTAGAGAAACAAAGTGTGATGCACTCATTCTGTGAGTGCCAAGACATTGGCATTAAAAAAGGTGCAGGTGACCTAATGCCTTTTGCGGCACATCAGGCGTGTTTAGGCCACAAGTCCGGGCCCATTACACCAGTCACCTGATTATGACTCATGGGGACACGAAATCACCGGCATTAGGTGGTCTCCTAGTTCTTTGGAGTAGGCTGCCAGTTTGCTAATTCCAGTTTCTTAAAGTGCGTTGGTGGAATCACAGTCGCTTTCATCCCTGCATTTATTATAAATATTACGTCATGTGCAAACTCTATCCTATTTTTTTGTGGAAATAGACCTGCGTCGTAGGATTACGCTGTATATCAATTTTCCTGAAAAAAATCTGAATTCACAAAAGGAACACACTGCTGCTATAATAGAATCCCGGCGACACACCAAGACTTTTGAAACTCTAACTTTGTTCCAGTGTACGAACAAGGATATTTTGATACCTGCCTCTTAAAGGAAGTCGTACAATAACTCAAATTTGATACAACTCGCTGGTCACAGTCCTTCGTGACGTAACATGTAAAAACAACATCTCACATGCAAGCTGCACGAAATGGATTTACTGGCGAATGTTTCAGGAATCTCTTTTTCTCTGACACTTCGCAGAATACATTCATAGCAAACATCCAATGTTATTGCAAAAGAACTCCAAACTTTGTTTACAATTTAAGACCCCCAAATTGCACTCCTCGTCACGTTCAAGACATTTCAAATAAGTTGTCAAAATTCTCACACTTTTAATTTATTCTCAGTAGTAACACGAAGTGTATTTCCTGGCAAATATTTTAAGAGCTATATCTCTAACTTACCATTCCCCAATGTTATAAAGGTTTTTGTCCTACATGTTTTGCTTTTTCTGCTTACGCGCGTCTAGCGGAAATGTTTAGCCAAACTTTCTGTGGCATGAGGTGTTTTCTGATGCGATGCGTGAAGAGATAACCGACATAGGTGACCGCCAGTAGTTGCCGCCTTGACAGATGAACCAAATTTTCGCCATGTCACATAAGCGAAGTACGTGATCACACTAGGTTCTATCGCGTGATTCCTGCGTCTAAGGAACTCAACCCTGTTTTATAGAAATAGAACATCCGCCTGAGTGGTGGCGTGTAAGTGTATTTGAATGCCACCGGGAAGACCCGTTTTTATGCGCCCACATTTTTATATGTGGACGCATTATGCCGTCATCTCCGTCCGTCCGTCCGTCCGGGCGGCGTCCGTCCGGCGTCCGGCATCCGCTGCTTTATCTCCAAAACCCTTTGACATACGTTCATGAAATTTGGCACATGTGTTCCATTTATGAATGGGACGGCATGTGCGAACTTTCGGACGGACCGACTACCGGTGTGCCCCCTAGTGGCAATTTTAGTTTTTTACGCTTACCTTTGTATCTTCAAAAGTCCTGAACGGATTTTCATGAAATTTGGTTTGTAGGCACCTATTAGTGAGATGACGCTATCCTGCCATTTTCAGATGGATTCGACATAGTTTGCGCCACCTAGTGGCCATTTTTACTGTTTTCGAGACTGTTTTTGTGCGTCCTCCCCTCTATCAACCAAACCGCTCAAAGGATGATTGTGAAAATTGGCATGTATATGCTTACTATGTAGAAGACGGTTGACGATTTTCCGACGATTTCGACTACTGTGGCGCCTCCTAGTGGCAGTTTTGTTTTGTTTTTTGCGCCTATGGCTGTATCTCCTAAACCGTTCTCAGGATCTTTACAAAATTTAATAAGTGTATTTATATTATGTTAACAACAGACGATGACTACTTTTGGACGGATCTGCCTACCAGTGTGCCCCCTAGTGGCAATTTTATTTTTTTACGTTTACCTCTGTATCTTCACAAGTCCTTAACGGATTTTCATGAAATTTGGTATGTAGGCACCTATTAGTGCGATGACGCTATCCTCCCGTTTTCGGATGGATTCAACCTAGTTTGCGACACCCAGTGGCTATTTTTATTTTTTTTGAGTCTGTTTTTTGGCGTCCACCCCTCTATCAACCAAAGCGCTATAAGTATGATTGTGAAAATTGGCATGTATGTTCTTACTATGAAGAGGACGGTTGACGCTGAATTTCCCATGACTTTGATTACTGTGGCGCCTCCTAGTGGCAGTTTTTTTTGCGCCCATGGCTGTATCTCCCAAACCGTTTGCAGGATCTTTACTAAATTTAGCAAGTGTATTTATGTGATGTTGACAACGGACGATGACGACTTTAGGATGATTCTGACTACCGGTAAAGGCCTCTAGTGGCAATTTTAGTATTTTACATTGACCTCTGTATTTTCATAGGTCTTCTGGTGTATACTTTGTGCTACTTCGTGACTATGAAGGAAAAGTTCCAAGTAGAAATTTGTTTCTGGCATTCTAATGCTGTGATAATCTCGTATGTTGGTAAATTTGTTTTTAATTCTATGTTTCTGTGGTGCTTTAAGCAACTGGTGTATAGGATGTGCTTGTATTATGAAGATCACGCATATTTTGCCTCTAGCCTATTGAGGAGACAATGACCATGCCTTTCCATTTTGCAAAGTACAACATACTACATATATGCCCTCTACTGGCCACTTTATGGTACCAATAAACAACCCTAGAAGGATACCGTATGCGGTGCAATTGTGGGCACATTTCAACGCTCTGCGTTGCTCTTGTTAAATGATTGCCCAGATGCTCCGTTCAAATACGACAGAGACGTTCACTGGTTTCAGGAGGACAATGGCTCCTGCATGCCGATTGCTTCTAATGCGAACGTCTCATTTCTATTTTAGGCCGTGACACACTGCCTCCAATGCGACAGAAGTCCAACTCGGTACCCGACACTAAGGCTTATCTGACTAAGAGAGTCGACAGACCCAAGCCTAAACCACTGCAAAGGAGAGACACGCCCATGGACTTCTCATGGACGCAGAATAAATCAAAAGGTGTTTTCTCTTGTTCTTTACGTTTGAAATTTACATTTATTTCAACTATCTATGAGAAGCTCGACATTCACTAAACATGTAGATGGCGTCAACAAAAAAAACAACGGCCTGGAGCTCATTCCTTGACGCAGTCAATAGACACTGTCGGCGAGAAATCGTCGCTTCTGGAATTCCTGCGTCACCAACCAATCATCTCAGTGGCGGCACATTTTGGCTAGAATACGCAAGCAAAAAACGATGTCTCAAGCGTTTTCGTGAAAAACTCGTCTTTCATTTGCGTGAGTTTGCATAGTCTTGTGGGATCTCGGTTTTCTCCCAATAAACTTGCTCTGGGGAATGCACCCCTGCATCCAAATAGACGCATGGGCATCGCAAGAACGATCCATGCAAGGAAATTGAACCAAGCTCTGCTTTAAAGCGATTGTAAACCCGAGAAGTAGCATTTCATTATTCCTTGATGCCTAGTTCAGCGCATAAAATGACACGTGATGACAAGCCTACTTGTCTCAACAGTCATAGTCAACTGTCTGTGCTTTCAAAGCCCTTATCGTCACCAGCTTGACTAAGGAACAAGTTGAGAGACCTTGAGACCAACTGCTTAAAGTCCTATTTCTCAAAGGGCATTCTAGTTCAAAAACTTAAGAATATACCAAATTAAGTAATATGTAACATGGCACAATGTTCACATCCTTTCTGTTATCAAACTAAAAGCCTTTTTAGCACAATTTTGTTCCTCGGCCGAGATCGGAAATCATCGACTATTCCCGTCTATTTCCGTGACCTGAGTTCCTGTGTGTCAGTTCAGGAACGACAATTTCCTTAATGCCAGGCACGTTGTCCTTGAAGACGTATTGACATCACCGTGAGCCTAAATGCATTGTTACTTTTTGAGTTGTTTATGGTCCCAATTTTAGTTATTTTTATATAAACTTGATTATTATCCTAATTTTACCTGTTCTTTGCATATGACGAATGGTATTAAATGCATCATCATAAGTTTGAAGTACCGTCGCAAAGTCTCCGGCGTAGCCAACTCTAGGCTACTGGTCAGCCCTGACTCATCGCGAGGGTACGTCAAATTAGCAACAGTATCCGTTTAGGTAATAAATTAGAAGAAAAAAGTTTCTTGATCAACAAATGTCTTATCTTTATCACTATATCTTGAAATTGATGCAAAGTACCAGCCTGAAGTGAACAATTGTCATGTCATGGTGACTACCCTGACGTGTGAGCGCAGTTCGGCGTAATTGGCAGCAAATCGGCACCGGCTTTACTTGCCGTTCAAAAATGTAAGAAAAGAAAAAANTTTAGTTATTTTTATATAAACTTGATTATTATCCTAATTTTACCTGTTCTTTGCATATGACGAATGGTATTAAATGCATCATCATAAGTTTGAAGTACCGTCGCAAAGTCTCCGGCGTAGCCAACTCTAGGCTACTGGTCAGCCCTGACTCATCGCGAGGGTACGTCAAATTAGCAACAGTATCCGTTTAGGTAATAAATTAGAAGAAAAAAGTTTCTTGATCAACAAATGTCTTATCTTTATCACTATATCTTGAAATTGATGCAAAGTACCAGCCTGAAGTGAGCAATTGTCATGTCATGGTGACTACCCGGATGTGTGAGCGCAGTTCGGCGTAATTGGCAGCAAATCGGCACCGGCTTTACTTGCCGTTCAAAAATGTAAAAAAAGAAAAAAAAACACCCACATACGGCGATGTTTCGACAAACAAAAAAAAGTTTTATCTCAAAACAGTGAGCTCCACATCTGTGGTTGATTTTGCTGCCAGGACACAGTAACCGGTGAAGTAATTCGGCCGGCCTGCAGTCGCCGTGACTCTTCGGTGGGAACTGATAATCATTTGCTAAAGTGGCTTTGATTTTCAATTATCAGGGAAAATATATTTTCAAACCTCACAAAAATAAACTTACAATATATACCTCTGTTGTCTAAACATAAAAATTCCTCGCCGCAAGCCGGAGCGGGGAGAGTGTAGGCCTAGTGAATTTTAGTCAAAGAGCTGAATGTCGGGGATGTAGATATATTGCAGTGTTAGAAGCATGACGCAGTATTTTTTAATGTCTTTGTCACAGGAATTTCACTCATTCAGGGCCGGGTGGCTAATTAATGTTTTCATCTTGCCCTGCGGAGCACAGCCTCCCGTTCAGTAACGCTAGGACCTCGCTAAAAAGCAAGACTTCGCGAGATTACGCGAGATATTGCCGTGTATTTTAAATGAGAACACGTGACTTTGACTTGGTTTTAGCTAGGTCCTAGCGTAGGTCCTAGCGTCTACTGAACGCACGCCAGATGTACGCCGGCGCACGGCAGGCCAGGCGGTCCGGCTCCGCAGTGCAGCGTATACGAATGTTTCTGGCTATGTGGGAATTATTCCTTTTACTTTAAACTGATTAATACTGATATTATACCACTTTGGCACCATGGCAAGTTTTCTACCTGAAGTTATTTCGCCACCAAATGGTATTCGTCAGCCGCTCGGCGGCTGTAACGAATTAAGTCGCGTCTAAATATATTTTCCATATTTTCGCAAGTTTAACTGTCAGGATATTCTAACTGTATAGCAAGTTTATTCAATAATGTGATGTTGAATATTCGTTGTTCTGTTTACACTGTTTGTTTACCAGAGTTAATTAAACCCAGTAAAACACGCTTAGCCTAGACTCATGCGCCATAGTCGGCCCCGGTTGTTATCCAATCGTTGGCGCAGGACTGTTACTAGTCCGTAATTTTATACAAGTGTCGGAAACTATCTTTGCATGTATACGGTATTCATGATCTGAACCATTTATTCCGATAAAACAGCTGGGGACGATTCTATTTCCGATACCAACAAGAACATGGAAACTATCCATGACTCAAGAAAATGCAGAGTTTGTTGAGGTTGGCCCACTCTAAAGTAGCGAAATCGAAAATAGCAAATGTACGCATCGCCTTTGACTAGAGTTGGTAACGGAAATGGAATCTTATCACGACCTGCTTTCATTTTCGTGTTTTTTTTCGGTAGCCAGCTAAACATGGCGAAATGTGGCTTTAACTTGAAAGAAGATTATTCACGTGAACTTAGTTCAGAATTTCAACAACATAGCATAATCGCAGTCGTATTGAAATGCAGTGGAGCAATGGTGATCATGAAATTGGCACGCATTTCATTGGCGGATTTAAAGGGTGGGGGCCAAGGGGGCCATGCCCTCCCTAAAATTCTCCTAGATTCCATATGGCAGTACGGGGGTGCGAATGTTTGACGGGCAAAATGCTGGCTAATACTCTGCCCTGCCCCTCCCCTAATTCAAAATCCTGGATCCGCTCCTGTATTTGAGAATGTCAAATTTCACTACGTTATTCGAGTCGGTGATCCACTATTTTTCGTATTTCGTAGAAAACACTGGAGACATAAAAATAAAACGCAAATGAAAAGATTTTAATGGCGTAACTTTTTGTGTAGTAGCTAAAACGCTGAAATTTGTGATATTCATATCCAGAAAAAAAAAACGTTTACATACGTCGACTTAAGAAAATTAGTAAACCGAGAAGGATAATTAAACCCGTCAAACATAAAACTGACATCACGCTGGGAAATTAATCCGTTTTCAAAGATTTCAGTCATCAATTTAATTACTGGTGGATTTTCAATAACCCATGTAGATTCATCATCTTTGCCAGAAGTGCCTCTGTTTAGGCGACTGTAACTTCAAAACTAATTAAGTGACCCACATTTTGTTTCTTAGATTTATTACAGGCAAAAAAACAAAGTGCAAGATATCAAAATAAAAAAGAAACTATTACAAATTAAAAGTACTGGACCGAACTCCCTTCAAAAGGCCCCACCATTACTTGCATTCGCACGGCATTGTTGTCATGGTAAATAAAATCTTAAATAAATGTTTTTCATGATCTTGTTCTCCAACATCTGGTACAGTTATTATTGTGTACATCCCACTCAGTAATCTTTTACTGATAACAACTTGTACATCCCACTCAGTAATCTTTTACTGATAACAACGCGCTGCTGTGCGTTTATTAATGTAAACGTTCTACCCAACATGTTTTTCAAACATAAACATTGTAAAGCGTTAACGACGTGAAGTTGCTTCGTCATACCTGAGAACATGAAAAGTACATGGTAATCATCTAATCTGTTTTTAATTAAATGAAATTACCCTTGGAGATGTTTTGCATTGCAAATTCTGATGGGTTTTTTGTCGTTCGTAGTCACTCCGTTTTGTAAAACGGTACACGAAGACGATAGCACCTGTGCACAAATGGACAGAGAGAAAATGACATAAATAAAGTCAACAGAGCAATTGTGGTTTAGTTATTCTAGATTAAATGGACATTTCGCCACTGTTTAGCTGCTATTGCGGAGCTCTTGACAGAAGCACTCTGTTGTTTAAAACAGCAGCACGCTCATCTCATATTAAATTGTTGCCGTATGAACTGCATCTCAAGCCACCGGCATCTCAAGTCACCGGCATCTCAAGTAACCGGCATCTCAAGTAACCGGCAATAAGAACATAAGAACATGTGTCATTTTGAATTCGCAGTTTAGGGTTGGCCAACCACCATAAATTCCCGAGCGTTTTCTAGAGTCAACGGTGGTTTCTATGTTCCTTTTTGGTAACAGTCACAGAAACCTATCACGGTAAGGAGAATTATGAGACCGATTGTATGAAAGTAAAAGGTCAAATTCCATTTTCGTTTTTAGCCATCTAAATAGCTTTAAGTGGGTTGGACGCTTAAAACACGATAGAAAGTAATTACAATTACTAGTCCCTCTGGAACAGCTTCCAAACGCATTGTTTTCATTTGAATGGACTTGCAGCTGCCTCGAGCCTTGTTGCATACCATTCTTCTTGACTACCCTACTTTTCTAAATTTGGGTTACCTCTTGTACATGTATATTTGTGTATTTGTCTTACTGGGTGACTTGTTTTTGTCCAGTTTCTGTACACTTCATTGCAATAGTTTTAACTATGGTATGTTAGTATAAATATGTATGTATGTATGTAAATCGTACATATTTATGTACACTCACGAATTTATGGGCGGAATGACCACTGCTAAGTCCGACTAGATGTCTGTGTTCGACCAGTGGTCCTGATAGCCTAGAGTGTACGCACAGTTAGCAGAGGTCGTGGGTTCGAGTCCCGGTCGGAGCAGAAATCCTTTCAGACGCGATGTGGCCAAAAGGTGACGTGCAGACCAGACTTAAAAATGTTTTTGAGATATAGTATGTTAAATTGAAAACGGGTCAACATCGATCATTTTATGAAGAATAGGTCAATAAACACGCCCTCGTGCATATTGTTGCAAAGGCACTGCCGTACTGACGCTTTTTCTCATGGAAATTTGAACGTTTCCTGGCTAATTTCAGCCCCGACTACACATCAGCGGAGTTTATCCCACGACTCTGTGTCAGAAGAAGACGAACTTACCGCTTTAGGGCACCACCACTGTCTTGCAGAAGACAGTCATCAAAATGGCGCAGAATGTGAGCTTCCGATTTGCAGTAAATATGTCAAAAGTCAAAATACTCCCGGCTGTGGAAATTTACAAAAAGCACTTAAAGGTTAGTTTAACTTCCCATGTAACACTCTATGTACATGCGAAAGAAAATTTGTAATTTTGTAATTGTAGCTGTAATTTTTTACTGTTTCTGGGGTGCAAGGATGCGCTCAACGCAACGGGCTCTCATATAGGCCCGAAGTCTTACACGATGCTGTGACGAATATTTTAGACAAAAAGATGGTAATCCAAGCGTCTCTCCGTCTCCTTACGTCTCATCATCGTACATCGATTGTAAATAACGATGTCTGTGATCATGGCCAGACGACCACTGGCAGAGTTCCGAGTTCCTTTCAGATTGCTTAGCAACCAGTAAACTAGAAATAACTTCACAGATAGAAGGTTTACATTATACTGCGATTTTTCAAATCGACGTTCCTGCGTTGTGTGGACCGATAGAGCCGGATTAAATAAACTGCAGCTTGGGGCCCCGGACAAAGCAGGGGGCCTATCTTATCCCCCACCGGGTGGGGGGGGGGCGCACCGAGCACTGGAAAATTTTGGCGACAGTAAAATATTTTTGTAGTGTATTCTCTTCGCCACTGGGGCACCTCGAAAGTTATAGCGACCGAGTGTGAGCACTTCAAAAACTGCTTGGGGATCCGAGCAACTGTCATCCCAGTGGCGGATTTAGGGGGGACAGAGCCATGCCCCTCATAAAATTCTCCCAGATTCCATTTGGCAGTTCAGGGGTGCGAATATCTGACGAGCAAAATCTTGGCTAATGCCCTGCCCCCCAACTCAAAATCCTGGATCCACCCCTGCTTCCGGTATTGTGCATTTAGGTGTAATTACGAAGTATTATCTGTTTCATCACCAGCCTTATATAAGTCGCTAACGCGCCGTCAGCGTGCTTTTGCTGATGCACGCCAAAGTTTTTTCTCTGCTTATGCAGTCTGACAGGTGTTTTGCTTCAAGAAGCGATAATTCGCGGTTTTCATAAACATTCATGAGTACTGTTTATAGACAAATATGCTCTAAAGTACGAATGACTCGAAAAAGTACAACCCGTGTCCAAACTTGTAGCGTCTTACATGCTCCAAATGACACGCATCTTTGTCATGTGTTACTTGAAAGACAGCAGCGCACAAGTGATTGTTTCAGAACAATGCAGTGACAAGGAAAACAATCACGAACAGTAATAAATTTAGTTAACCGATTTCAGGTTGTCAGCAGTGGCAAAATATCCGTCGTTAATTCGGTTAATGTGAAATTTACTCTTACGCACTTTAATTCGAACGCGAGGCATTAATCTTGTTAAACTGGGTTTACATGTCAAGAATATTATGTGAAACTAATTCTATAACAGAGCACAATACATTTAGTTGTGTATGAGTTTTTTTGCATATATTCAACACTGTTTTATTGCACCTTAAAGTGTTGACAAGCATTAACTGTAACAATTTAATTAGATATGCTTGATTTACCCCATAAAATATGTATCACTTTTCGTAAACTAGTCGCTAACAGATTCGATAGGGAACCAGACGAACGATCGTTGGCAATACTGTACTCACCAACCAATATGGCACGTGCGTAGATATGTATGAACCGGAACTACGTCACGCATACATATATTTTAAATAAAATTTGCTTCATTCAATATTAAAAAGCGCAACTTCACTAAATTATGAAGGCATCAAAGCTGCATTTTGATACTTTGAACTAAAAACATATTTTATTATCATACTTGTGGTAGGCTGTAGTTGTCCAAGAGGAGAGAGGTATTCTGAAACGCATCGCGTTCTCATTGAGATAAGCCTAAAACTAGGTTCACATGAGTTGCAAAACGCTTGCAGTTTCAGTGGCGAAAACGCTCCCGGAAACACTTTCGGCAGCAGAGAGTGCCGCCCCAGCAACCGAATTGAAAATTGATATCAAAACACGTTCATCACTCTCTGCCATAAATTGATTAAACAAATGCATGCTATCTCTGCGCATGCGTGTGTCTTTGCTGAAGCAAGCGGTATGGCTGCAGAAGTGCTAGCGAAAACCCCAGCAAAGGACCACCAAAGACGTCATTTGTATAGACGTGGGAACTTTTTGGAATTTGATTTATAGGTATATTATCTAGCCACATAGAAAAAACTAGGTTGCCCCCCCAAAGTACTCACAAGGATGAACGCTATGAGATCTGGCCCACCGACTAAAAGGGATCGTGTTCGCCAGCACTTATCATTATACCCGATTCACATGCGGGCTAAAACGGTAGCTAGCACTTTCGCCAGCAGCAAAAATATCAGTACCGTCGTAAGAACGGTCTCAAGGGTCAAACTAACTGCTCGCGAAATTTACCCTTTCGCGGAAAACTTGTCTGTCAGGCTAAAATGTTCGTGTTTTCGCGAGCGCTTTAGCCAGCAGAACTGCTACCGTTTTCGGCATTCATGTGAACCTAACATAAGTTCATGTGAAGCTAGAATTAATTTATTTCCTCGCCACCTGAACCGTTTTTAAGCGAAATCATTTCATGTCAAAACGCGTTCACGCTGTGACATAAAATTGATTTATATGACTATAAACAAAGGCTCTCTACCCTTGCACACGTGTAAAATAAGCAGTCTGGCTTCCAAAGCGCTTGCAAAAAGACCAACAGTTTTGGAGTAACTCAAACCTCCAGAACAGCGCTAGCATAAGTGACACTTGTAACCGTTCACATGACTAGCGTTTTTTTTTTATTACTAGCGAAGTGCTAACGAAAACGTTAGTGTTTTAGCCCGTTTGTGAATGTTGTTATATTTTTGGATAATTGGCTTTTTTGCAATTTAGGACCTACACAATTTTCTTCACAGCAGCAATATGCCAACCGGAAGTTTTAGACAAAACAAGAATACTTGGATCAGTAATATGTTGTCCTTGTCCACATAATTACGTTAAAAAATTAAGAAACACGATTGTTCTGTTTAAAATAGAAAATCTTTAACTTTGCACCATTTTCATACATCAAGCCATTTTGACATTTTCCTTTGTTGTTCATCTTGTTGTTTTTCAGTTACTCAAGTTTCGAGTTGCGAAGTTCTCACTGAAGACGACGAATGACGATTACAGATTAAGAAAGCTTATTTTTGTAAAGACGGTGTAATTTGGCGAGTAAGCGCGGTATTTGTTCTAGTCACGGCATGTGTTGCGGCTAACGACATTAATTAATTGTATTGGTTACACTTGGCACGATGCCTGCGTTGGCAATAATGTTGGCATGGCGACAAATGCTGTCGGCAACAGCTGGGTTCAGCCGGCTAGATGTGATGGGATCCAAGAGATCGTTGTCCTAACTTGACGAGAGACATTCAACCAATCAATCCAGAAACATTACCGACAACCCGGAAATGTATTCTGCAACATTAACCGAGACGCCCTCTTGCGGAAATGTTGTTGGTGGAAGCTAGAAGCACAGACAACTTATAAAACAGAGTGGCAGCGCGATAGCAAAATAATACACGGACACTTCAAGAAACTAAACCCTCAAAATTTTACATAAAATTCTGAATCTTTTAGAAAGAGCATTAAATTCAATGCCAACTGACTCCTATGGTGAAGACTGCGAAAACATAAGCCTCGGGCTGAATTTTAAGTCTCACAAATTTGAAAAAACGATTTGATTGATGTAGTATTAATTAAATTTATATGGGTTCGGTTTTTTTAGGTCGTGTGGATAACAGCACATATGCAAGACACTATACTGAACGCATGCCTGGTTTGCGTCATTAGGTGGTTTTTCACGTGCTGAATGTCACGAAATCAATCCTACTTAGTTAAGTAATATTTTGTTGTCATATTCAAATTAAAATGCTTCAATGACAGCTAGAACAGCCATCTAGCAAGAAAAATCTATACTGTTAACGCTATGATCGAATATTTGAACCTTAGATATTTTTAACCGACATAATGAAGAAGTTCTCAAAATCTTGAATGCCCCAAATGTTTTAAGAGGGACAATAAACTCGCCCGTGTCAAAAATCAACTTTTTATTGGGCCATTTATAAGATTAGAAAGGATTTTTAAGTGCGTGGTTTGCGTGAAACGGTCCCAATAGGGAGTTAATAATTCTTTAAAATTTCAGCGCATTTGCTGACTTCTCCGCATCGGTCATTAGATTTTTGCGGTCTGAAATTCAACAGTGAAAATCAATGATTGTATAATATCCGATACGAAGGAACTACTTTTCAGGCGTTTGATACGGTATTGAGGATCGGAACATTCATCAAAATCTATACCTAGCTCCATGCATAGCCAAAGTTGACTTTCATGTAGCAGCTGTTTAGCATGACTGACTTATAGAATGTGTGCCTCTATGCTTACAAGAAATACAACATTTCTAACAAAGGAGTAGCAGCAGCGTTCTAGTATATTTCCATTCATGATAGCTAAACGCTTCCCCCTCGTTCAGATACTTTTGCACTTCACGAGTCTCGATATAATCTCCTTCCGCTGTTACAAACGTGTACGCAGCATAATACTACATCACAGGCATACACAGTAGATGCATTACATATACACCGTCTTTAAAACTGATATGTTTGACAAGATGACAATACTCTACCAAATGAAGGCGTAATTAGCTGGTAAAACGCATGTCCTAATCAACAAGCATGTGTACTAAGCCAAATATCTACCGTGAAAACTGTAGATTTTAACTTAGTAACAGTATATATTTCCTGAAACCAGTCAGCCTGTAGAATTTGATTTTTGAGTTTCCACTAATCTGCCATTGATTGGATCACGTGACCATGTCTTTTTATTAAAAATTATCAAGATGAAGGATACATTGATAGCCAAACAAAAGTATTGATAATATGGATGTTCAAAATGAAATCTTAAAAACACTGTTGCAGTTTCCTAAATAATGATTTCCTTTTCATGCATGCTCTACAAGTTTGCTTGTCAAGGCGTGTCCGTTTATTTGCCAAGCATGGTCTCAGGGAATAACTGGTGGACCAACTGCCAGCTCTTTGCAGACACATGAATCACTTCCTGTCTGAGCCGGAACTGGTTGAAAACAATTTTGTAATGTTAAGTGGTCTAAATCAAGGTTCACTTTTTTTGACGGAACGCGAGTTTTTAGCAAGATCACGCAAAATCACTTACTATAATGAAAAGTGAATGTTTCGTGAGTATACTCGGGAGTATCCTTCGCTGGTACCCACCCGCGGCAGAGAATTCGTAGTAATTTACAAATGGTACGCCTACAGAAGAGGGATATTTCTAGCGCACCCTTCTGGCAAAATGTATGTTTTGAATGACACCGTCGCAACAAAAATTGTGCAACTTTTTGATGGCGCAGTTGTTGGAGCAGTAGTAAACCTATACTGGTAGCACGCGTATGTACACGGAGATGCAAGTAAATTTGTTAGTGCTGTCACCAGACATTGGTGATGTGAACATTGTATGTAGAGGCCCAAGAACACTGTTGCTTCCGGGGGGCCTATGCAGCCCTGGTTCCATGTTGATGTCGGCTAATGAACAGCAACACCTCAATTGAGCTCATTCGTCGTTAGCCTCATTCCGACCTTCAGCATGCAGTCGGCTTCGTGCAAGCCGAAAATGCAAAACGAGGACAATCAATTTCCTGACTCTCCTTAGGCTATTTGGAAAGTCATGTGAGTTGACTCTCGAGATAGGTTGTAACATCGCAAAACGCCACTTGTTTGCAGTTATCTTGTACACCCTACACAACGTTACATGGGCCCCACGGTATGTTCCCTTTCCAAGCGAAGCGTTTGGCTAGTGTTTTTGTCCAAGACCTTTTTCTGCATCAGCATGGCCGCATAATTACTAGACACGAGATCGTAAAAAAGGCTGTCATTCCATGTATTGAACATAGACTGAAAATATTGTAATCTCTGCTCACAGCTGTTCGATGAGTACATTAACGCCCTCGTCCCACAGACCGTATACTTGTCATCGTGTCTGCTTATACAGTGTAGTGTTCTTGGAATGATCAAATGTATGCAGAATAATAACAAAATTGCAAATAAAGAGAAGTTCTTAGTTTTCTCTACATTATTATAGTGTGAAAACAACACCAATCAGGCTAGTCTAGACTTTACAAATGAACCACCGATACAGTCAGGAACTTAGACTTACGTACGTTATGTAGAACCCTAGAAAATTTTCCAAATGTGTGGCTAAGTTCGGAACAGTCAGTTGAATGACTGATTGTATACATATGACGCTTTCAGGTATTATGCTCTGATATGCACAATTCTCCATTATTTTAAACTGTTCCACGTTTGAATGAGAAGGGGATATCAAAAATAAGGCTTTGAATGACTTTCAAGAAAAAAAAATCTAAACCAGCGGCGAAGTGATGTTTTCAAGAAACGGTTTTTGAGATGGAAAATTTTATCAAATCAAATTTGATCATTTTAATAATACTATTGTTTTGCTCTCAATGTATGTTTTGCTAAATTTTACTGAAAAGACATCGTCACATGATCCATCTAATGTCAGCTTGGTAAAACCAAATTCTGCAGGCTTACTACAAGAGCAAATTAATTTCTATACTTTTACCGAGTTAAAAATCTGTAGTTTTGTAGATACTTGGCTCAATACGATAGACTTGTCAATAAGATTCTACAAAACCGATGGACTACTGAGATCTGGAGTTGCATCCAAAAGAGATATTTGTAATCATGTCCGCAGAACCGAACTGCATTTTCCTTTTTCTATAAACTCTTTGGGTCTGCTTTCAGAGTATACATAAAACATGGCTATTATCACTGACAATTTAAAATAATAGGCACAAGTCAGAAACTAGCAAACAAACAAGACGCTATACAACTGTACATCCATGCTACCACAAACCGTACACGTTTCTCTTAAAATCGTTAAGTGATTGTCTCTCCTCATAGTTGTCTATAATCTTATGCTCTCTCTAATATGTCTGGGTAGAGAATTCCACAGTCGCGCACCATTACATCGGAGAGTATTTAGCCCATACCTGGTTGTTTAAACATGACTGACATGAAGTGGCCCAGGTGATCTTAAATTGTGCGGGGTTTCCTTCACCTCCAACAGGCCCCACATAACAGTGGGAGACAAGTGGTGCATGACCCTGAAAACCTCCAGATAAAAACAACAAAACTGAAAGTGCACCAATACTGCCACAGACGAGAACACAAACAACTACAAATCTAATGGAACATTTCGCTGTTGTTTAGCCGTTGAATTCTTTACCGATGGGATTTAAAATATTACCTCGCCCATCCGTTCTTGGTGAATTATTGCCGTAAGAGCCGGCAGCTCAAGTCGCAGGCAATGCGTACACGCGCCATTTCCGAATCTGCCATTTTTGGGTTAGCCAACCCCAACAAACTGAATGCTTTCTCGAGTCGCTGATGGTTAGTTCGATGTTCTTGCTGGAAACCGTATAACGGTAAGGAATGTTAGCAGACCGACTCTATGACAGTAAAAGGCCAAATTCCATTTTTGCTTTTTGAGTTAGCTACACAAGATCAAATGCAGTTTTAACTTCCGGCAATGAATATGTAATATAAAGTATGTTTATTAACTTGGTATTTATATTAAAACACTGTAACAAGCTAATGTCAGACAGTGGAGGGTTAACAACGCTAATTAATTTAATAAAATGCACACCTAAATACCACAATATACACTTCAGAACAACATCATGAACTTGAATTCAGGGGATCTGATCATTACATTGAGTTATTAACGCAAGGCTACGTTCCCAACGGCACCGTTCCAAAGAACAATGAGGTAAGCAATGATCAGATTTCTCAGGGCATCTAAACTATTATACAAGTTTGGGGCCCTAGTAATGTGTGCTTCTGCCAGTAAATCAAGGTATACAAGGACCTGTACCTGAATAACAGTTTTGTCAGAGAAATGGGTTAATCAAAGTATAATTACAACTGTAAAATTCCATCAATAGGGCAGAAAAGTGAATATTTTTTAACCAACCAAATGTGCCTTCAGTATATAAAGATACCAGTGATAGCTCCCATCAGACAAGCATTCATAAATTGAGAACAGCTGAATTATGTTTTTTGTTCAATTAACCACACAATGTTGCAGTGCTTAATGTAAGCATCTGCATATCCAACAATTGGTAATACAAAAACTGACGGTGCGAATATAATTATTAAGTGGTCATTTGTGCCTGAAGCACCAGGTACACTCAAAATTATCCGACAAAATGATCCATAATTTCCCGTCATGATGGCTGGGCGGAAGCCGAATTCATGGCAAGACCTAGAATTTAAGGTTCTTAACAGGAAAACTAATAAGGTGGCTAAGCGGTTCTGTAATTTAGAATTATGCCTCCCTAATAGTTATGCCTCCCTAATAGTAACTATCAGTAACTTTTGCTCTTAAGGCAATTAGACCAGATGACAGGAAAATAGTATTTTGTCCCATTACTTAAATTGGTCTTATACCGTACAAAATAAACTTGTTAAAAGTGACTCACATCGAATACGAATCTTGACATGACCATGTCACACTGTAAACAATTTTTGTAAGAAAAGTTTATTCCATGAGAAAAAAACACCTTATCAATTTCAGCAAATTCAGTTGCCATAGCAAAATATTCTGAGATATGGAAACGATTTCTTAGGTAACTGCTGAGCAGAAGTTGGTCAGTGCAGGTCTTATTATACTAATAAATAATGACAACTTTCTAAAAATTGCAGGCAGTCTGGTACAACCTTGAGTAAAGGAAGTGGACACAGTGCCTCTTTGATAATGCCAAGGTGTTTCTTTGGAGTACAGTATTTCAGGATTGGGAAATGTTTTTACACACTACATTTCATTGATTTTTCTATGTACAAAATAGATCCCCAAACAATAGTTCATGCGTCAGTCGCACAAATCACTCACAGGTAGAGGTTTACTTGTGTGACATCATAAGCTGCTGTATACAACAGGAACATATGTTGGGGACTGCACAGACTAAGCTCACCCAGAACTAAACATTTGTGCGCATTAAAGGGGTCCGTAGCTTACACTACACACCACAGCATGAGCTTACACTGTGCAAGTGTGGTAACAGTATGTTTAAAAGAGCCCATATCACCCAATCAAACTGTGGTATCAGTCATCAGTCATCAGGTGAATTGCACGATTTCCTGACTTGAAAGAGAGTGAACTACTAGATTTGTTACTAAAACATAAACTGCTCTCTTCAGCAAAAATCGATTATTTAAAAAATATAGCAGATGAAATTGCCAAACAGAAACCTGTAACTTAGTAGAAAAAATTTACTTGAATAAATTTAGCTGATGAAACTTCTGATCACAGAAAATCAGTGACTCTTTCTTCCCACACATATACCATTGGGAAGCCCAATGAACCTGGTCATTCATTGGGCGATTACGAAGATCAGGTGACTCGTAAATCTCTGGCCCACTCAGGGCGACAGATGTACCTCTCAACAAAGGACGACTCTTGACTGGGGCCACCTGAAAAGGTATGAAACGAATGGAGAAAATGACGTGCAGAATTTTCGCTCGATGTTCAGACTTTCAAATAGCAACATGGCAATTGGTCACGTGGGACCAGACACCAGTGGCCTCCAGATGATGAGGAGGCACTTTTTAACTTTTGTATATAACACATAACGTCTAATCACATGCATTGCAAAAGGGTCTCTTCATGAAGTCATACTGTTCCCCTATGCCACCCGCTGCGAAGAAAAAGTTACTTCTGGCTCAGCTAGGTGGCGATATGAGTCAGTCACTGGTACCATGTGATCAGCCTCCATTGCTTCCTGAAAGTCTCACATTGATTACGCAACTGTTAGTGTTCTGGAGTTCATCAATCATACAGGGTGCGTGTACTTTCGAAGCAGTGTTTCAAAGCCTGGGTGGACGGACCCAAATTGCTTGCAAAAATGCACTTACATCGGCAAAACATGCAAGAGTTGCAACAGCACCAAATGAACTCGCCTCTTTTGGAGAGGCAGAAATATGAAAGCCTTCAGAGTGTCGAGAAAATAAGCGAAAAGAGATGTATTGTGCATTGCTTGTGACCTGGATTTTAATCAGTGTAATAAATACTAGACTCATTTTATGTGGATAAAATTATTATAAGCTCTGCAAATTGTCAGACGCTGGATGACTCGTCTAAAAGAAAGGATGTCCTCAAATACGTAAAATAAAAAATGTTTTTAAGAAAAACATTTTAATGAAAGGTTGGAACCTTCCAAAGGCTACACAATTTTGTTTAGTTCATACTAAAGTAATGCAAGAGGTTTGCCAGTATTGCTTAATGACACTTTTGATTTAAAAGTTTAAAGATGTACACAAGATAAAATTGGAAACCCTTTTAAGGGGGAGACATTCACCCTCAGGTAGATTTTTATATTCCAAACAAGGATCAAACAATTTTCTAAGTTTAAGATTGACGAGATAACGGAAGAATATTATTATGCATTATGCATTATGTAAAAGGGGAAGAAGTTAAATAATTATAAATCAGATTAATTCAATTGTGCTGCTGGCACAACAAATTAAAAAATAAAAATTAATGGAAAAGGACTATGGAAATTTAACAGTTTATTTTGTGCAAGTTAATGAATATGTTGGACAAATTAATAATAAAAAAATCAATACGCTACGCCTGTCTACAATTTGGAAAGGGGTTGAGAACATTTTTAATGAAGTAATTCAATATGTTAATGAAGACTAACTCTGCAATGATGGAGATAGGAAGTGAAAGTATTCCTAATTCAGTTGACAAGAAAAAGATGTTTGATATGGTGCCTAAATTGTAATCTTATTGCTTGAACAATCTACACCGGATTAATATATCACTTCAGACTCCGAAATTCTAGAATCAAAAAGGAAAACTTGATTAATTTGAGAAACCGAAAATTAAACACTTCAGAAATCACTTTCAATCGAACTTAATATTGGTTAGTTTTTTTATAGAAGACTCATCAAGCACATGGCATCTTTGTACTGTCTTGTACATACCAATCTCGTCACTGGCCATGCGTGTGCACTCCAGGTCTTGATTAAACTGAACGTCATCGCTGAAAGCATTCTCCAACAGCTGTAGAACTCTCTTTACTTCAGAAAAATCCCCTTTCTCCGCAGCCTCAATGGCATTCTGGGCAACAAAATTCCTCAGGATGAACCTGTCGTGGTGATATAAAAAATCCTGCTAATGTGACTCACAAGTACAAAACAAACAACAGTGTGCTCTGAATCTGATCACATGGAAGCTCGTCCATCAACGACAACAGTCTAAAAAAATCTTAAACCGCACTTCTTTTCCAAAAGAAATATGGTAATGAAGTCTGTCAATCAGACCTAAAAATTTTCCTTACAGGACTCACACAGAGGTTTCAATGTTGATTTGGAAGACACAAATAACCTGCAACTAAATTGAAGTACTAATAATTTTTTGAAAAGACTGGCCAGCCCTATGGGTTTCTGAAGTGTTTTTGTTCGTACATCCCTTAGTGGTTCTGTTATGACACCAGTTTGATGCCAGTTTTATAGTCATAAGTGGTCTAATCTTGACTTCGTTATTTGTGTGCCTTAACAACAGGAAATGCAGTTTAAGTTGCAGTCTAACATCTTCTAAAGTAAGTACCATCTGCCGATCAGGGTAAAAATATACGTAATCCACTTAACAAGCTCAAGTAAGGCCTGATAATATCAGATAACAACCTGTAATGGCAAGAACACAACAGCCCAGTCCAAACAAAACGAAACAACAGACTTGCTGTGTATAGTTTGATCCAGGTTTACCACTGGCCTATGGCTTATCCTTGGCTCCTTCACTGCATACAACAGGAGAGGGGTGAGTAAATTGCTTAAGCCATACTTTGGATTATTAGCCTTCATGGTGGTCATTCTGTGATCACTGGATTGCTGGACATCAGCTGGACTCGGGCCATCCACCTCCCTGTGCAGACGTTGAGAGTACTTCTCCAGCCAATCAGTCCAGGCCTGTGTGTCGTCATCCAGCTTCTTCTCGGGACTCAGTTTCTTGAATTTACAAACAAGATTTCCTTGTGAGAGACAGAAGCTTTACACAACAACATTACGGCCATAACTCTTTACCTCTTCACCACACAAGATGGCGGTCAAATGGAATTTATTTACTTAATTAAAGGTAACTAACTTCTACAAGATCGTAGACATGACCACATGTTTGTAAGAAACAATTTTCTAATTATTATAATATTGCATTTTCATTAAATGCAGCTTTTGATCTTTTTCACGAAAATTATCACAGTCCTAAAATGACAGCCCCTCATACAAAAGTGGAGCATTTTAAAAACAATTCCCAACAGCGTTTTGGAGAACAAAACATAAAGCGTAATATCTAAAAGTTTCATAAATTGATAAAATGTTCCAATGTTATCTCAATTTGGACATTTTTTGAGAGTCCTACATACCGACCTTTAGAGCACTTTACAGTACTAACCTTCAACTCCTCTTTTCTCTCCATCTGTTTGATTGCCTTATGAACGACACTTATGTCCAGTCCAATCTGTCTCAGAAGGTCTGGATTGTTATTCATGATAGCCATGAACATGGATAGCTGCCTGTCAAAGAATAAAACAGCAAACGGATAAAATACACAAATCAAATTGAAGAAATCATATACCAAAAAGTGTATCGGGTGCAGTCGAATTACGAGCATTTAGGGTTTGGCGCTATCCACATACTGTGAAGATTTCCTTTTCTGTGCGTTGACTTGTGCTCGCCATATTTGGGAAGAAGTGAGAGTCACTTCTAAACATCATGATATATCACAAAAAAATCTAAATATTTGTTAGCTGCCATCAGCTTATGAGCACATACAGTACAAGCTATAAGTATTTAGACAAAATGACCAAAAATTCCAGGCCATGATGCCTGGGTGGAAGTCACATTCATGGTTAGAGTAGTCTTCCCCCAAGACTGACAATGAAGAAAAATTAACAGGAAAGTTAGTAGATGGCTAAGCCACTCTGTAATTAGAATTTTGCTGACATAATAGTCATTGTCAGTAAATTTTGCAATTAAAAGAATTAGCTGTGACAGGAAAATGGTATTGTGTCTAATTACTTTTGACTTGTACTGTATTACTTAATGACATGTCAAATAAATGCAGGGAACTCAGCACATCTTTAATCAAAATGTCCATGTGCTAAGCTGAGAAATTTCATACTTAGCATATGAAAAATTGACAAAGCTAGCAGACATTTGTCCCTCACAAACTGTCTACTGAACAAATTTCCTGTTAAGAAACCGAAAATGTACAAACAGAATAATTATGTACAAAGCGAAAAAGCTCGGTGAGTGTCCCCATTTCCATGACAATGCCATGGCCACTCACTGTCGACAACTCACCACTATACAATGCCCAACATGCACCTTACTCAAATTTAAAGTGACTTCTTAGCAAATTGTTGCTGCCAAATACTTAACAAGTCAGAATGGAAGGGCTTGTCACTTACTGTACCAAGAGTAATCTGGCTACAATTAGGTCAGCTCTGTCATAGGCAGCGCATATTAACTAGTTTGCAGAGTTGGTCTGGATATGCCCTTCAAAACACTTACTGTGGTGGCATGAGGGGTCGACAGTTGGCCACCAGATCTTCAACACTACAGCTCTGCCTCAGGAGTTCAGACTTCAGTTGTGACAATTTCCCATCATACCCTTCACTTCCCGGTAATGGCAGGTCACACAGTGCTCGGAAGGTGTTAGTGAAGTCCGCTCCAGTTTTTTGCATTGTTTCAAACAGTGACTGCACAAGTTCGGTGTCCTCTGGTAATGTGTGTTTTATCAGTCCTAGCTATAAGAGACAACAATAAGAATAACTGTAATCATTTAAAAAGGGAAAATCCAATTCATTTCCTTTTTCTACTTGAAAACTGGTGAGTAAAATTCGACCATTCAATGTATATTCACATTTATTTAGTCTTCATAACCGCTTTGCTGTCATTGACATAAACTCGTACGCCATGTTTTGGCATATGCAAATAGCAACTACAGTAAATACACACTGAATCTAGCTGAATGTATATCAGTCATTGCCATTCCCAATGTGAAATGAAACAAAATCAGAGCCTGAAAAAATCCAAAAACCATTGATGATAACCGTATGAAACAGCTAAATGTTTACTATTTTCAGATGCGTTCATGGCCGAGTCTTGATTGCAGTAATACATGACTTAACAAAGTAATTACATATATTATAGCTAGCAATGACAAATGTACCAAGAAATGCCATTAAGCTTAAAAATTCAGCATAGTAATACGATGAATTCAAGACAAAGGAGGTGTTCTACACGAGCAGCTTCTTGACGGTTACGCCTCTTATTACAGCTATTAGTTATAACAAACACTCAGTCATTTTTCACTTATTTGCACAGGAATAATAGCAAAAACATCATTTTACTATTTTGCAAAGCCTACTGAAAGTAATGGAAACTTGGTCAAATGTTGTTTATTGTGACTTTTACATGATACAAACTAAAGACTTAACTTACTTTTTTAATCTTAATTTTATGTTGATAAATTTCAAAAAAAATATATTTTCAGTCGTAAGCCATATTGTGCACAGAATAGGTGAAGAATTTGTAAGTTACTTAAAATACAGATAAAATGTTACTTAAATGTCTTAATTCAAACTGGTGACATCATTCAGACATTCTTCGCTCCCACACTGGCAAATAATTGTGGCCATTTTAGTGTAAGACATTCATTAGAGAGAAGACCATACCTTCAATCGCATTTTCTCCATGTAGTGTTGCTCAAAAGTGCTCATGAACTCCAACTCCAATATCGACTGTGAACGTTCCAGTGGTAAGTATTTCTGGATGGCCTCGGCCAGTTTCAGACAGTTCCATTTGCAGATCTCTGGTTGTCTGGCATACGTGTATCTGCCACCGTCATCTGAAACAAGAAAGGCCAATCATGACAAAGGGAGCAAATTTTGGGTGGGGATCTGTAACCTTATAGGTATGTCATAACAAAATTGTAGATTTTCAACAGCTTTGTAAATGAAACTGAAGCCTTCTGCCAAGAAAATGTCTTTTCACAAATTGTGTGTTCTGTTTTATAGCTAATCTTGATTTACCAGCTCTACAGCTTCAATAAAAACTGAAAGGCGCAACTTTTACCACACTTCTGTCGAAAGGTTATAATATTTAACTTTGTTTAAGCAGGTCACTACTGATTTCAGATGTCATTTATTCAAAATGGACCCTCGTGTACAAATTATGCACACCGCTACTTGATCCATTTAATACTTTTCTGCAATGATAAGAAAACCCCAAGTCAGAGAAACACAAAATCAAGTCAGGACAAAGTGCACAAGCACAATCTTGCTATTCATGATGCAGCGATCAACTGTAAACCAATTATAGATGTGATCATAGACTGTGTGTAATCGTATGAATGCATCTGCTGAAAACAGCTGATTTTGGGAACTAACACGAATGCCTAGTTTCAAAGTGGTTGAAGAATTGCAAAGAGGTAGACTTTTAAGTAGCAAAGCAGTGACTGATCACCAGAGGTCCAGATACAAAAGGACGAGAAAGCAATTTCACTTTTTTACGAAACGCCTCAGGTCTAATCACTACACTGCGAAATGGTCTTTTTGCGACGTCAAAAATATTACCCTTTGCAACACGCTGCAAAGAAATATTTCCTGGTACAGCCAGGTGGCGATAACAGTCACAAGTTCAGTGCGATCATCTGCACGGCTTTCCAAAAGTCTCTCCATTAAATTTTACGGTTAATCTTGCTGAACCAATGTCCACAATAGACTTGATTTTGAGGCAAAAGAAGTCTGATAGCAGCAATTTATCTGACCTGCCTTGGCAAGGCTGGCTTAGCCTTACTGTAAGACAAAAGTAATCAGATAAAATATTGTTTACCTATCATGACAGCTAAGTCATAAGTTAACAGCAAAAATACCGTTCTCCAGTCATGACGGATAATTCCGCTAACAGCACAAATCACTGGTAATAACTATTAGGGCAGCAAAATTCTAATTACAGCGTGGCTTAGCCACCTTACTAACTTTCCTGATAATTCCCCTTCACTCCCAGTCATGACTGAGAAAAGACTACTTTGACGGTGAGTTTGGCTTCCACTCAGCCTTAAAGACAGGAAATTGCAGGCCATTTTGTCTGAATATAATTGGCGTGTACTGTAACAGGCAGAACAGTACTAACAATTCTTTTGTTAAGAGTGTTTATCAGTATAAGAGTGATGTTTCAGCCCCAGTGGGTCATGTGTATTTGAACAGGTCACTAAAACAAAGAAAGGTCAATAAAGTAATGAAAATTTAATTCATCGTTACACAAGCTCCTTGTGACCCAATACTATTTTCAATTTAAATTTACCACGCCTACACTTCATGTGGAGTCAAACTAGGTCAAGTACAGTAAATCAGGGATAATATGAAAAAGTTTACAACTCTTCGCCTCATTTTCAACTCACCCGAGCCATTACAAATGAAGTGTGGATTGAAAGCCTCCATGAATCCATATGGTCCATAGTCTATAGTAATTCCCAGAATACTCATATTATCTGTATTCAGCACCCTAGAAGAAAAAGCAAACTGCATAAGGCCAGACACGATGTACAAGTCATGCAAAGAATTTTACGCAGAGCCTGAAGAGGGCTCTCATATTCGACAAAGGAAATAAATGGGATATCGACAAGAAATGCCTGCATCAAGATGACCGATGTCTTATGACTGCTGGAATCAATAAAAAACTCTCAGATAATAATGCTTTCTAGCACTCTCTGGGATCAAATCTTTTTATTGTACATCACATTAGTTAGCAAGCAAATCAGTAGTGTGGGGTGTACAGAGGGAATTTATAATCTGTAATCTCCCACGACCACCGGTACTTTTGCCTTCTGATTAGTAACTAGTGCACAGGGTAATAACTTCAATTATGCAGAGATGCCGTCTGGCTAGCCCTGGAGTACTACTTTTCAAGCTACCTGCACGATGGATGTTACTATTCGAGAACAAACTGACCGATTAGAAGCTGCAGGAGCCATTAACCCATAAGAATGTAAACAGAATTAGCAAGCAGATGATGACAGCACATGAAAGCAGTAAAAATGTGCCAGTCTATTAAAAGACAAAGAAATCAGAGGAAAGAAGCATCCATGACCATATAAAAACAAAATAACAGGCCGATCTCTTAGGCATGTCAGTTTATATGGAGTTTGGAAAACACTGCCCTCTCTCAGTCCATGCTCTAGTGATCGGCCCACATGTGTATAATATTCTGTGATCTTAAACTGTTATAACTAAAAAATTTCCAACATCATCATCTGATCACATTGGATTACTCTTGACAAACAAGCCTATAATGTGTTGGTATACATCATCATCTGATCACATTGGATTAATCTTGACAAACAAGCCTATACTGTGTTGGTATACATCATCATCTGATCACATTCAATTAAACTTGACAAACAAGCCTATACTGTGTTGGTACACAATGCTGTGGTAGTAAGTTAGTTTGTCACAGTTTACAGTCAAACAAATGAATCAGCTGGTGAAAGTTAAGTCTAGTTTCTCCGAAAGTCTTCCGTTTTTCTCCGTTCAAAGTTTTTTGGTGATAGTATTGCATAAAAAAACACATCTTCTTCACGGCATTTGTTGAACATCGTTCGGAAATAGTATTCTTTAAATATCGGTTAACGCCAGGCACGCTGTTTACAACATAGTTGCTGGATTACGTGAGCTTAGCAGATGAATGCAGACAATGAGAGAGATGGACTATGTCAATGTTGGTTTACCAAGTTTCTCCCCTTGCTATCACTGTCAAACTGATAATGACACAGCTGTAACCTGAGTTCCCAATCGGCAAAATCGAAAAACTCACCACACAGCGCGGGAATGTAAGGCAACATGAACTTTATGGAAAACTAAGGGAGACAACTCTTCGTTCACCTTCTCCAATGATTATATATCATGATTTCTTTCATTTTTTGGGAAACCAACAAAAAATAAAAAAGATCAATAGGAAATGTAAGGCATCAATAAATGTGTAACAGAAAAGCTACCATCATATGACAAGGTCAATAATAACTTTCTTCATTAATAAGATACTGAATCTTCACCAAACCTTGAACTACTATTTCTATTAACCTTAATCACAGTGAAACCTGTGTTATTAAATGTCTAACAAGTCTTTGAAGAGTTGTGCAACCGATTAATTACACTTACTTGAGAAAATGTATACAATACGCATTTGTTCAAGTAGATAACAATAAAATGTACACAATATGCATGTGTTCAAGTAGATAACAATAAAATGTACACAATACGCATTTGTTCAAGTAGATAACAATTACGGTGTCATCGTCAAGACTCACCCATGACACCAGCCCACACACTGCCAGCTAGCCACAAGGTGCGCTGTTCTACGGACGACTTCACGGTAAAACTCAGCATACATCTCCTCCTTGTTCTCATTGTGCGTTTCCCAAATCTGAGACACGAATCAAAAATTCAAACACAAATGTTTAATTACGGTACAAAGCTTGAACATGAACGACAGGTACATTGTAAAGTACAAACCGTACAAGCAAAAAGTATTCCAACAAAATTATCCGGAAGTCCCTGTCATAAAGGCAGAGCAGAAGCCAAATTCATTGTCAGTCTTCCTTCATGACTGAGAATGAATAAAAAGTTAGAATAAGATGGCCATTATACAATAGGGTCATCCCAGATTACACAGCAACACTACTCGAATCTTACTGTATCTACCCACAACGCCATAAACATCTGTCAGGCACACTTGCTCCCTCATTTTCATGCCGCTGGATTTTCACATGTTATTTGTTGTTGTCTGATACTTTACAAGTTCTCGGTTGTATTACTCTATTCATCCTTCTAAAGCCAACATAGTATTGCTGCTGTGTTGTGGACTGCAACTCTCGACATGAAAGTTATATAAACTAGTTAAATACCCATGGATACATGATCTGAAATTTTTCGCCTTCCCGACATCAATGAGAGACAAGAAAATACGCCTGACTTCCAAAACGAGGTCACACGCTTTCTTATATCCGGGCAAAGGAGAGTTCTATCACTGTGTAATCCGGGGCGGCCCTATTGGAATTTTGCCAAACATTTTTACCATCAACAGAATTAGCTATCATGACGGGAAATGGGATTTTGTTCGATTACTTTTGTCTTGTAGTGTGTTTCACCAAAGGTACATGTAGAGATTATTGACCAATTACATAATATTGTATCGAGCAATTCAGTTTGTAATGACATAAACATTTAAATAATGCAGAACATCATTGCAACAACATCTGAGCAAGTTGACTCTACAACAACATCACAAATTTTCAAATCAATTAATAGACTAAGGCATGACACTTTTAAGCAACGGGTAACATCTTTTCATTGAAAAATAAGATGAAATGAGGTCAAAAAGTCCAAAATAGAAATGCAAAAGTTGCACCAAAAGTACAATGATTTTCAAAAATAGTTAATAAAATTTCCTCTCGAAAATCTGTGAAATTTTGGAGGAAAATATTTCATATAATTTTCAATTGATGTACGGACAGTGTCATTTTTAATCTGATTTCCATCTGGGTTTCCACTATAACTTTGACAAAAATCGTTGATTTTTTAAGACAACCGTAAACATTTGGAAAATTTGCATTCTGACCTTGGAATAAAAGTTCTTAATGACGTAAGTCAAGATGTCTTCGATAATTTCTGGATAATCAGCACTGGGACCAGATCTCCAAGTTCGTTCGTCAGTTTCTTTAGCAATTTCAAAAGAACCAAACCTTTAAAAGAAAATGTTTACATCAATTAGTTTCTACTAGGCAAATGAAACAAATTTGAAAAATCTCCTGTAACAAATCTTCGACTAAAACATAGTAATACTTACTTAGAATCTAAGTTACATGAGCTTGGCTTACAAGAAATTTTGCAAGAAATCTTTCATTTCATAAAACGATTCAAGCTCAGATAGAGATTAAAAACAAAAATTCAGAAACACATAAATCTTCAGGGCGCAATGAACCCACACCTGAGAAAAAAATTATTTTGATTTAGGCCACTTACCGTTATAAAATTGACCTTATCTTGTTCCTTTCACAGGTTTGAAATAATTTTTAACCTTGGGAAGAAATGACAATTTTGTATTGCTACAGGCGAGGTTCTTATAGTTTGCTTGTCACAACACGGTAGTTTAAAATCAGCTGGCAAAATACTATGACCGCAGGTAAAATTCCAGGTTTTTTAATGAAACAAATTTCAATTCAAACACAGGATAAGAACATGATGGCAATGCATTGAAAGAGAGAAATAAACATGTCAACTGAGAAAGTTGTTTGTGATACAAGAACACTATGTACTGTGTCTTTAAATCTCATGGTAACATACGCCATCACTCAATTCATGTAGCGACAGGATAAAAATGTAGAAATTCAAGATTCTCAAAACTCAAAATCCTACGTACAATCCAATGTGCGATAGTTTCTGGAAGTATTTAGAACAGATAATGAAAACACACACCTTATAAACGATGGGGCGATCCGTAAAACAACCGTGGCTCTTTCTCTGATTGGATTGCCCGTGTAAAATATGTCCCTGATGACCTTCGTGTCGGAGGTGATACAGCTCCCAGCTCTTGTGGTGGGGATACCAAGGTGAAACATGGCCTGTGCAAGAACAGAATATGACCACCAGGGGTTAAAAGCAATGCACTAAAAGTGTCTAAGACTGTAAAGAAACATTTTGTGCCCTCTGACATAAAACGACTTTTGACTTAGGCCATTGTTAAGTTATTTCTAGGTTTGAGAATAACTGACAGTTCATTATTGCAGGTCAGCCCACGTTAGTTTCCACCACGTTAGTTTCCCTGACACAAGCCATATGGTCATCAGCATGCCAAAAATTGTACGATGACACTTGGCTTGCATCAAAATCCAGCTCTGCCTGGTGGTTTGGTAACTGGCCCAATTATGTTGCACACCCAGCAGAATTAATGAGGAACATATTATTGCAACATTAAACGAACACTTTAGGTTGTAAAAGTCACATTCCTTTTCTTTTTCTTCACGAACTATTCAAATATGCTATTTACAAACTTTCAAAACAACAGTTTTAAAATATCATTGTCACCCCTAATGTGTTTATGGTGGTCATATTATCTAGAAAACGATAACATCAACAGCTTCAGGTGATTTAATTAACCACAACAGCATGGTGTCTTTGATCCGAACCTGCGCAAACTGGTCCAGTTGCTCAATCTAAACTGGTTAGTGTGTGAACATAGGATTCAAAGTTCAATTCAAGTAAAGGACAAGAATACTATGACATAGCTTAAGAAGATCAAACACTCCATCCTATAAAGGAAATCATTTTTGAAACAAGAACATATTAAAGTTTTAGAAAACTGAAAATGATTGTTGATAATATACTGTATTCACATAAACAATGTCCAATGTTTCTATGGTAACTAAGTCAATCATGATCAAGGAATTAGAAAACTCACAAAAGGGCCACAACTAATCAAGAGCAACTGAAAGCAGTCTAGCAGCAAGTTATACAAATGATCGAAACTATCCCCAAAGGGTGAGCCCAATAGAGCCCAAGTTATCCCTCAGTAGCACCTTAGCATTCAACTCAACAATGGCAAGACTCTTTTTGATGGCCAATTTCAACATATTTACAGGTATATAAATACAATATGTTATTAACAATATTGTTTTCAGTTTTTTACTGACACTATGGCCAGAAAGCAACACAGTTAAATTATAGCTTTGAAGACAATCACAACATGACTCAGACGTTACACACCATTACACAACACGTCAGAAGTTACAGACAAAGGTGTAACCTTCTTTCACGTTTTTACACAACACAGTTTGAGGTGAACCACCCTCTTACCTCGCTACATAGAAACTCCCTGATGGAAGAGCGCAGTACTTTTCTCCCATCAGCAGACCTCGAGTACGGTGTTAAGCCACTTCCTTTCAACTGGATCTCCCATCTCTCCTGCTTGTTGTTGATAACTTCACCAAGATAACTGCAAGATGTCTCTTATTAAAAGTGGAAAACCCAAATTTTTTATGTACATAAATTTTGCAAGAAGCTTCAATGAATACTTTTCCCCTGGTGGTCTGTTATGTAATTAAAAGTGGATTTAGGGGTTCCCCAACATCCCCGCCGCCCCCTTACCGGTATGACCAAACAAAAACACCATGAGGAACATGCACACATTTTTCATTCAAAAAATGTGGTTGGGCCCCATCATACAACATCATAAATCTGCCAGTGTGAAGTATTCCCTTATACAACAAGAGTGTCACACAGACAAATATGAGAAACTACAATGAAATTAATGGAAATCGAACACTAGGTGACGCTAGTGAGGCAACAGTATAATCACTGTAAGTGCATGTAGTCACATGGGCCCTTATCTCATGAATATCAGGTATGAAAAGAGAACTATTTCATCCCTAAGGAGTACAAGTATTACAGTACAAAAGATATACAAGACATGGTGCTCAGCTGGGTGACTTTTTCACAAGAACATAGTTTCCCTGTGAAAGGGTGTCTTTCCAAAAAAATATCTACAAAAGGACAGTTTTTCTGATTTGGGTGCATGTAAAAGGGCTCACTAAAGGTGTTCAAAATTCTAGTAATTACTTTTTGCAACTATAAAAATCTAAAAAGGGCTTTTAACATTATCTACATTACTTTTGAAATTTAGGTTGCAAAAGATGTACATCTATTCAACGTATTGTTTCAGGCTCTTAAACATGGAAACATAAAAAATGTTTTAAAAAGGCGAAACTGAACTCTAAAAATGGGTGTCTTTCAAGGAAGTTGCCAATTAATGGGTCACTTGTTTTCGAGCTCACTCTCTAAGTGATGGGTATCTTAATTTCTAAACTACAATCCCTGTCAACAATACAGTCAAGAACCCCCCCTGAGCTGTCCTCCCTAGCTCCACCTAGTGACTAATAAGTCTCCAATTGTAAAATACTTACATCGCAGCGCCATCACCCAGTTGACCAGAAAAACTCCCAAATTGGTGACCACAATAGCAGTGAGCTGCTGTCTCCGAGCCTGGCAGTTTCTTGCTCCCCGAAAAATATTGCGCAAACGTTTCATGTTCTAGTTCATCTCTAGTCAAATCTAACAAGTTCATGGCAGACAAGGAGTAGGCCACTGTCTGGGGATTGTCAACAGGTGTCGTGTCAACCTTTGAGAAGCATGCCCTGGGAACTTGTCGGATGTAGTTCTCCTTCACAAGGTCCAAGGGCAATGATCTTAAGGCCAGGTTATCAAATTTTAGAGTTTCCAGTTTAGTTGTCATCTTGGAGTGATTGCGACCCAGCGTGAAGGATACAAGTACTCGCTGGGAAAGCAGACGTCTGGATGAAGAAGCCGTTGTCTGTTGTGTTGATGTTCAAAATCTACAAAAGTATCGTACTATCTATTATTCATAGTAATAGTAGAATTACATTAAGTGTGTGAGTGTGTGTG
>NMRA01000303.1:197795-213210 GCA_002633005.1 Phoronis australis | reverse complement strand
CTGAAATAAAAATTTATGGGTGGTTGCGTTTGATTTAAATTCAAAATGGCTGGTGGTCGTACTTCAAAAAAATTAAAATTTACAGGTCGTTGTTGTTTCATTGGGCCATAAATGTTTGATGGTGGGTAATTTTAGTAAATTTTATAAACAATCCACACAGAATCAAAAATTGAAACAAAAATGCAACTTGCAAAAAGCTCCGACTTTTTCACTCCCTCCGATCTCCTCATCGGCATGCCCATAACACCAGTTAACCACAGGTACTCGAATTTCTCGATGGCTAATAACCATATATAAGAAACATGTTTTCTTGTAATGAATGACGTTAGTGGTGATGGAGGAACAGATAAACTCAAGCGCCTGTGCAGTCAACCACAAGAACAAAAAAAAATTACGGGTGGTTGCATTTCAAACTTATAAAAAATTACGGGTGGTAGGCAGAAGAAATGAATGAAAAATATGGGTGGTGGGTGCGAAAAAAAGGTGCCTTCCCCACCTCCCATACAGATTTTACTGGAGCAGCCCTTAGTTAATTTTACTTTCATATGCCATATTTGGTTTGCAGTTGTTTTGAGAAATGATGTGTTGGTTTAGTGTTTTTTTCGGTTACCCACTTTTTCAGGATAAAATCCACCTGAGACTAGCAGAAGTGGTGCGAGTCTTTTTATTTTTACTCGTCTCGCAATTTCAATGCCACTCCATTTGTAGATATTTATACCTCATTGCATGGAAAGGATACAGTGACTGAAACTTTACTTGCATGCCTTTATGGAGCTATTCCATGGAAAGGATACAGTGACTGAAACTTTACTTGCATGCCTTTATGGAGCTATTCCATGGAAAGGATACAGTGACTGAAACTTTACTTGCATGCCTTTATGGAGCTATTCCAAAGTTTAATACCTGAAATTGATGTTCATGGGCACTTTTTTCATTTGGCAGTGAGGTCAGGATTCAGACCGGAAATAGTTGCGTTTTTTTTGGCCTTATAGCTTTCTGTTAGATTCTTATGACTTGTTTTGTTTAGTTGAAGTTCATGAAAAGGTTTGAAGACCATTTAGTTGGGTTAAAAAATTCTCTGTGATTGTTCAAAAGAATAATTAGCTATCCATTATTTCCGCAGTCATAGTATTTTAGGCATCATCCATTATTTTAATAACCTATCGTGTTTTCAAACAAACAAAAGTTTAACGTTAATTTCAAAATTCATAGGGTCATTGGCCCACAGTTCATTATATTTATATACAAACAGCATACTCTGGCCAATTCATCAAATACTCATAATTTCGCTCCTAATTGCCATTGCTTGTTGAATGAAGGCTTCTGTATTTCTTAAAACACAGGTGGAATCTGAACCTAAGAGAGCCTTTATGTTTGTATTTCTAGCAATACATTGTTCTAAAAGATATTTCCGTGGGTCTGCAAGGACAGGACAATCAAATAAAAAGTGTATCTCTGTTTCAATCTCATCGGTGTTACAAATTTTCGTGTTTTCTTTTTGCAGGTGGCCATTTTGTCAAATTGTTCGGATGATTTCAAAGAACTTGCTTTTCAATACGGTAGAAACTTAGGAATTGCTTTTCAGGTAAGTGCTTCAGTGTCATGACCTCTTGTCTGCGACTTACCTGTGTCTACTTCTTAATAAGTACAATCTACAAGATTAGAACATTTGCAGGCAAACTTTTCCTCCCAACCTTTCAAGTTAATCGGTTTGTTGTGAGTAATTAAAATATCTACGATTTTCGTTCTTAAATTTGCTGAAAAGATGTAAGACTATCCATTTTCCGATATAACGGCAACGTAATGAAGTTCAGTTGGCAATAGAGTATTTGGGGTTCAGCATTCAGCGCCACCTACTGTTTGCTTAATCTGTAATTTGGATGGAGATTCAAGACTTGTGTTTTACAGTGTTATTTATGGATTATTTGTGATCACAATGCCATTAAATTGCTGCACTGTTTTGCTGTGGGATATTGAAATGGTTCACACAAAAAGTCCAACATCACAAAATTTCCATGAATGATAGAAATTACGCTTTGTTTTGTCAACTCCGCCCGTCTTGCTCACCTGAATTTGAAACTGAGTCACGTTTAAGTCACAATCACAGTCTAAGGTTTGTCTGTCTCTTGTTTCTTGTTGCCGACATTGCATAAGGTAAATCTAGATTCCTATGGCAGTGATAAATACATTATTCGACACGATCTGTGTACAAAAATTACTCCTCGGAATATTTTCATGAAAAGTAACATTGTCAGTATTGTCAACGAACCGTGTGAATTGTTTGATATACATAATATTTGACATATTAGCCTAGTCTCTTTTAATTTTATTCCAGTGATATTCTACCAGTTTAATGTTATTTATTGCACTGACTGTTCTTTATTTTGTCAGCTCACAGATGATCTGCTTGACTTCATATCTAATGAGCAACTTATGGGCAAACCAACGACAGCTGATCTCAAGCTTGGCCTTGCCACTGCACCTGTGCTGTTTGCTGCTCAGCAGGTTCTTGTCTTGTTTTTACGACATACTTTCCCAAAGTGCAACATGTTGTTAAGTCAAAGAATCCAGTTTTTTGTCATTCACTTTTGTGGAAAGTACATTTTAGAAGTTTTTAAATTCAAGGAGATCAATATGTAAACGTCATTTTGAATTCGTGGATCTGCCTCTAGACTGTGTCTAATAGCAGAGCTTTTGCGACTTGCATCAAAATTGTGAAATACAAACTGTTGTTTTATGATGCTGTTGACAGACTGGTAGCGACCAGGCTGAGGATTCTGTGCTCATTTTGTCAGAGATTAGTAACAAAGCAATCAAAATATTATTAATCTGTCCATGTACTTTGTGCAGTCATCAGAATTTTATAGTTGCTGTTTATTGGTTTCATCATCCTGAATTAAATTTTAGAATTGTAACGCAGTTGCTGACTCCTGGTTTCATCATCCTGAATTAAATTTTAGAATTGTAACGCAGTTGCTTACTCTTGGTTTCAGCATCCTGAATTAAATCCTATGATTATGCGAAGATTTAACAGGAAAGGGGACGTGGAGACTGCCATGAAGTTCGTTGAGAAGGTATGTATTTGTTGGGAAGTTATTCTCTAAGCCAATAGAGAGCGCTGGCAGGCAGTAGTGTCAACAATGTGGTCAACTCATTGACATGACGAATTTGAATTTGCACTGACGAGTTTGACTCGCCTGAATAGAATTTGAAAGTTAATGCAACAATGTTTCAGTGTACTTATTACAAGCATTACAAACTGTCTCAGTATGGGCAAGGGCTTTTGAACGTGTTCGTAGATTTGTAATTCCCGTCGAGTTTGAATTTTTTGTTGTATGGAAACCTGGATTGGTTGAGCTATAGTGAACGAAGTGTGGTGTGATCATTTTTTCTAATATTTTGATGTTTAAAAAATGCCGATGTTTTTCTGACTGATGTTGATTTTTGGACAGGCCCGACTACTGTGGCTCCCCGATGTGGCAGTTTTGTTTTTTTTATATCCGCAGCTGTATCTTTTAAACCCCTTGCACGATCTTGGTGATAACTTCTTTCGTATATTCTGCACCACCTAGTGGCTGTCTTTATGGTCCTAACATAACGTTCCTAGAAGCGTACCACATGCAGTACAATCGCGGGCGCATTTCAACACTTTGCGTTACTCTTGTTGTTACTGACAAGAACTAGTCAACTAGAGTTTCATGGAATCTGATGAATCACAAAAGATGTTGCGCCCCATACTGTGAGATAGAAAGTCATATCTGAGATACATTCTTTGCGAGTAGCCTTAAAAAAAATGTCGGTTGTTACGCCGGTTTTTTTTTCCTGCTGTATTCAACATGGTTTGTTTTCTTTTCAGAGTGATGGTGTAGATCAAACTCGGTTTCTCGCTCAACAGCACTGTAACGAAGCCATCAGGCTGATGAAGAGGTTTCAGCCGTCTGTTTATAGGGATGCTTTGGTCACAGTCACAGAAAAAATGCTCAGCCGGATGAACTAACTAAGCTACAGTACAAACCAAAAGTATAAGGACAAAATGACCCGGAATTCCCCGTCATGACGGCTGGGCAGAAGTCAAATTCGGCATCAGAATGGTTTTCCCTGATGACCCAGAATGAAGGGAAATTTACAAGAATGTTAAAGGTGGCTAAGCCATTGTGGAATTATAATTTTGCCACCTAGTAGTTATTACCTGTCATTTTTTCTGTTCACTACCTTCATGATGGGGAAACATATTTTGTCCATTTATTTTTGCCTTGCACAGTATAATATACTCTTTATAATCTAGCAATGGTCATTTATGTTGATGAGCGCGTCATTTTCACTGCAGCAGTAACATTAGATTTTTCCATCCAAAAATCGTAAATACCTTTTAACGTTTTGACTGTTGTTTGCTGTTGCGTTCATCATTGATTGTTAGATGGTGTTGAATCATAAATTGCTTGATAAGTAAAGTCCTTTCACACTATATCATGCGCGCACACAGGAGGCCCCCGATTTGGTGAAGTGGGCAAAAAGATCTGTCTCACAGAAACAAAAACAAGACAAAAGTCCACTAAAAGGGCAGAAAGTACCTAAATATTTGGCGCGAATGCGCAATGCATAGCAGTGAACATACCTCGTATTTTCGTGTACACGGTCCATATGCTCAAAAATTCGAGCTCTCCCATTCTTTAGGCTGGGTGTGCACACGCATATGATTCTGTGTAAACAATATTAACTTTACTGCGTGATCCATTATATTGACCTAGAATCTGATTGACTGTGTGAAGTAGAGAATTAGTTAATTTGTCTGGATTAGGCATCAAAGGTTGCCCAGTATGAACTGTGATGACATCATTTTGTGCGCAGCGCCATCTACCAGTCATTGAGGAGACTACCCCTTGCAGCAGTTATTGAACATTTCTAATGGTAGTTGGCATATGTGGTTGGAAAAAAATAAATTCACCATTACAATTGTTCTGCATCACCATGACTTTTGAATTAGTTTACATATTAGGCCGTTTTCATTCTGGTTGATTTCACTTCTTCAATGCTGCAGTATGGCGGAATGTTAAGAATTGCTGTTTGGATTCAATATTTTGTGTACTGGGCTCTTTACTCTTGCTGTATTTTTTGTAGCCTGTTGCCTGTGTTATAATTGGTAAAGCACAATCCATCTTACATATAGTTGACCGCATCTTATGCTGAGGTTGTGGGAACAATTTGTAATGCATGACTCGGTAATTATTGATTGTGTGTGTGTGTGTGTGGGATAAGTGTTCCACATGTTCCAAACACAAACATTTCAACAGTGAGGATAATGTTGTTTTGGTAGCACAACTTAACCAATTTTGAGTTAAAAATTTTCACTGCTGGGTAATCACATGGCCTCGTACCAGACTAAATTCTTGAAAAGCAAGCATGGGCACCATTCTATGGACTCAAAAAGGTTTCTGCGTAGTAGTTTGGCAGTCAATTTAATTCCTAGCGATTTATTCTAACATATTTCAGTTCGGTCATACGATAAAAGCATGATGGCATTGCTTTGGATGTTGATTTCGATAGATTGTGCTGTATAAACAAAAAAGCCAATGTGCTGTGTAGAATCAGGCACTTTGTATCTGCATAGTGTTTTTACTCTTCTTTGCTGTGGCTTTCTCTGTACTGGCATAATATAGAAAATGCTTTTTGAGGGCATTGCTATAATTCTGAATGTTTGTAGTACATAAGCCATTTTTACTTCGTGAACACCTCGGGTATTTTCGTCACCACGAATTTCCAACTCAGAGGTGAACGTTGTACATAAGCCTATTTATTTATAGAATGGTACATCACATGGGCAGCGTAGCACTGAAAAAAGTGGGGGCTAAAGCCCCCTCAGCCCCCCTATGGCGCACCACCTATAGACCATGTGTGGCGTAGCACTAAAAAAAGTAGGGGGCTACAGCTCCCCAGCCCCCTATGATGCGGCGCCATGCATTACCTGGAAATTTTTCCTCTTTTGTGTCATGGGTCGTTCCAATCCCTGGATAAAGCCATTCTACCTCTAATGTGCCCTCTAGTGGTTGGTTCACAACTTATGAATGTGAAGCTTGCTCTGCAGGAACTTAGCTTTTCATTCACACTAAGTGCCAAAAGTTAATGATGTGTGTGTGATGTGACTAGCAGTATGTGAATTAAAGGAAACTGCTGAGTATTCTACTTGTCTTATGGGGATCTAGAATTTTTAATGACCAAGAATTGCTTTTTCCCAAGAAATCTAGGGTTCTGTTGTTTCTCTGTTGCTTTTCTCATACTTGTTTGTTTTTATTGTCTTGTCTAAGGGGGAAATATATTTATTATCAACCATGGACTGACTGGTTTTCACTTCACTGGGTGACAGACTATGCAGTTTTGTAACGTTAAATCCCACTAGATAGGCAACACCTTTAGCAATCCTTCAGCTATCAATTCGTCAAAGAAGTGAACTTTTGATTTACACCACTTTCAGTATGAAATTAGTAGCAACTTGTTACGTACTCAGATGGGGAATGATTTCTAGGTTTGCAAAGAGCTGGTTGTTATGCATTTCGACCATGCTCAGTTCATAAGATAGCATGCCGTGACAGGCCGACTCTTGGAGCCCAGCTGGTCTCGAGCAAATATAACTATACATGCCTTTATTAAGGCTTCCATATCTGGTCTAAGCCTGAGTGGCATTATAGATAACATACAGGATTTGGCAAAACTTGTTTCCTGCATCATAAAACATCTTCGGGATGACCATGTCGTGCCCAGGGGCTTCCCGAGAATGTCTTCATTTTGGCCATCATGTCTAACTCCAATAACTAACTCACACATGACTGAGAGCCTAGGTTCTTAGTACTGTACGTCTGAGAATCACTAACGCAACGCAGCGTTCCAGTCTATGGCCACATGGCCTGTTAAGGGGAAGTCGACAGATCGTACATCAAAGTGCAATTTTCTAATGTACTTTAAAAAAAACAGGAAGATTAGAAGACTTCACCCGTGAGGAGGGGTCCATATGAGTCGTAATCGGGTTTATAAGTTCCATGGGTCCGGCGGCCTAAGCACGCCTAGTGTACCGCAAATGTTAATTGTCAGAAAATTCAAGTTCCTTTACAAATGAAATATCAAGGGCGAGCCACAAAGTGTTCGGAGTCACGAGGCAGTTTTTGTGAAGTCACGCTACGTCCCTTTACAATTTCAATTTTTCCGACTAGATGGATTTGTATATACATTGGAGTTAACATGCAACCGATCACTTAATGACATCTGCTGTGCGGCAAACTAGAAGGTGTTACCTAAATTGTGATACCTATAAAGATGCTAATTCAGTTCATTACAACATACGATCTTCCTGTGGTAGCGATATCTTTAAAAATAATAGTTCACAATTCGGTTATTGAACTTTTATCGAATGCCGTCAGGTTATAGTCGAGAAAACTCATTAATCTCACGATATGTACATGGCTCGTCGTCCCACTTTCGATCCTCCTTGTGGCCAGGTTCGTACACACATCCATACGAATTTATACCTGAAAGGTCAGAGAAAATAAGGAGCAAAAGAACATAGCCATTTGGTATTCAATGACACCATGTTTACATTTTTTATGTCCCTTTGTCAGAGATAGTATTACGTCATAACAAATGACCATTTTAGCGCACACAACTCTTTTACCTCTGAAAACGGAGCTTCGCTCACGCACGGCCTATAACTATAACGAAGACATATGTCAGCATAAACAATTTTATTTACAAGTTTATGGAAGTTGCCGCAAAATGAAATCATATCAATAAGAGATAACATGCATTGTCATTTATGGAAGAAACCATAGGAAGAGCACTTGTTCGAACGCACAGATTTTGCGTCATATACAGTATACATCCTGTCATACTCTCAATAGGTACAAATGGTCGGTAGTTTATAGGCAAATAAATTGCCATGTACCTGAACCTCGTGTACGTGAACGTTTACCGCAATTAAGTTTTCAGTTTTCTCCATTTTTGAGACGAGTTTCACTTTTTAGAATTGGTCACGACTAGCAAAAGAAAGCTCAGCGACAAATTTTTCACGAAAGATAGAAACTGGACATAAAATTACGAAATCATATCCTTTGCTGTTTGGAATTCCTAAACGGCCTGCATTTGCATTGTTCCTTCATGTAATTAAACAGCACTTCCTTTCCAGTTAGGCCTACTGATTAAAGGTGACAAGTCTAAAAATATGCTAAAAATGTACAAAAAAGCCTATCGATCAAAATGGAAAAAAATATTTTCTTGCTGCGATAGCATCGCTTCAGCATTCAGTTTCAACTTAGTGATGGTCTGTGACTGAACTGGAGAGCAGTGGGGAATTTAGGGGGGCCAAGGGGGCATGCCCACCCTAAAATTCCCCTAGGTTCCATTTGGCAATTCGCGGGTGCAAATGTTTGACGGGTAAAATCCTAACTAATACTCCGCCCCTGGAGGAGTCCAGTTTTGAAAAGGCCAGCCAATCCTATTTCTATGGAGCACCCCGGTTAATGACCTGAATGATCTCCATGTCACCAGAATCAAGTTCCATCAGAGTAAGGAAGTCTGGAGACTAATAAGTGACCTAGGCTTGATTTTTGTTTTTTCGGGCAACGCTGACCCTTATTACTTGGTAGAGCATCCGTATCTACAACGAAACCCTTACGAAAAATTCCAATAGGATTTTCTATTGGATTCCTATAGGAAATCCTATAGGAATTCTATAGGATTTGCTATAGGATCCAATAGGATCCAATTGGATTTTGGCCCACCAGCCTATAGGATTCCAATAGGATCATATAGGATTCCTATTGGAGGCTATAGGAATCCTATACGAAATCCTATAGGATTTCCTATAGGATCCAATAGGAATCCAATTAGATTTTGACCCAATATCCTATAGGAATTCTATAGGATCCTATAGGAATTTTATAGGATACCCTATAGGATCCAATAGGAATCCAGGAGAACAGGGCTGATCGTCGCTTAGACTTTCACTGATGAAGATCTTGTCACCGGCCAGAAGTTTGCGTTTTTTGATAAAGGTTACAAAATGACGCTTTTTAATTTAGCAAATTCTCCTTCATTTCGTGGCTGTGTACGCGTGCCACGGGGCTTAGAACAGTGCATCTACGAGAAATCTTCAAAAAAAAAAAGAATTCCATGATAAATTCAAGTATGTAGTGTACGCGTGCACTCTGGATGAAAAGAGATGGTGCCATCATTATTAAACTTTTTTCATACAGCTCTTTTGAATTTGGAATATAAAATTTTAATGAGAAGTCGAAGATTAAGCCATACATTTAAAGCACCTAAGGCGTTTCGCTTCACTTTTAATCGACATGTTGAAATATATCATTGGTATTTGACAATTATTTTCCCATTCATCTTACGCCTTCTGTCTTTCAAATGTTTCTCTGCTAATCTCTTTCTTTTCAATCGTCTGTTTCTCTCCGCCGTGCGCCGTTATCAGGCTCCCACCAGATCTTATGCTGTATGTGTATGTGTTCCCTTGAATCCCCAAATGTCATTGCACTGTAATCATTACCAAGTGACCCAGTGCGCGTAAGAATCCTCACTCGTAAAGCATCACACAGACCCATGGCTTGTCTTTAAAAGCTCAAATGAGCAAAAAACAAACGACTACACGATGTTGTATTGAAAGTATTTGGCCACTTTAACTTTCCTATAACAGATATAGTGCCGTCAACAAAAATATCCCGAAAGTGACAGTGCACAAACCTTAACACGCGCGTTAAAATTAACATGTACGCGAATGCACATGCATGTACATAGTGGTTGGTGGAATCCAATTGACTAAACCATTTAACCACATCAAACCTCACAGCTTGTAAAATGGGAGGTGGTTCGAATTTTTGAGAATGTGGACCTTTTAACAAAATTCACGGTGGGTACGCTTAGAGCTATAAATTAATTTAGCATTTGCTGCCAAGTGGACTTTTACATCGTTTTCTACTTTTTTCAGAGTTTTTGTTTCTCTGAGGTGGATTTTTTGTCCACTTCACCAAATGGGGGAGGGGTTCTTAGCCCCCGAGTCCCCCGGCCACCTCCCCTGGGTGCGCAAATGCTTAAAGCACATACTAACATCGTCTTTACACTGTTTTTAAAAAAAGCCACTGGCCGACTTTATTTAACAAAGAAAATCTATCTGAAGAGGAACCGGAACCGATTTTTTTTTGTCTCCGGCTCATTGTGTAGTGATGAAGATGACAATGAGGAGCAGGAATTCACCTGTGATTTGCATAACCTCGAATGTTGGTTTTCAGCGTGCAGGACTGAAAGCCTTGTGCAACAATTAAATTAAGAGGATAGGCCTGTTTCACTTGAGTAGCCTTTCAGGTAAGTGGAGGTCCACCCAAGTTCCGGCTTAGCCTAGGCGCGGTATCTTCAACTACGAACAAGGACTGTTAGAGAAAATTAGAGTACTGGATAGTTCTCACTTGGGTGGCTATCCAGTGAAGTTTGACACTGCATTACATATAGCTGTTGTTGGAGAGCACGTATGTGCGAAACGTAATCACTATACGCACGGGCAAGAGCCGAAGAGCCTTGTTTCGATGATCCCATGGGCGACGCACCATAAGGGGCATGGGAGGGATCGCTCTACTGTAGCCCCCAGTTTTTGCAGTGCCTGTGCGCCGCCCATGGCGGGAAGTGTGCCACAAGGGGCCCCGGCCACTTTTTCAGTGCTGTGCCGCCGAGTGATCGCTGAGGATTCGGTAAATTGGCACGATGTCGCAAGGCAGATACACTGACACGCGCCGGCTTCAAAGTTTGAGTTCACGCAACACGGCGGTGTACTGTCACCCGGGCGGCACTCATGATAGGGCCAGGCCTACCCAATTCTGAATGGAAACTTGGATATATGTACAAATGCATGGGTGGCGCAGCTCCCTTGTGGTGCACTGCCTATGGGCGGCGCAGCATTGAAAAGAGTGCCGGGCCGGGGGCGGGGGGGGGGACTAGTCCCCCCACTAGCTCATATATGTGCCACCCAGTGAATGTCTCATGAGTAGTGAAATGGCCGATGTGAAATCCATATTGAGATTACTTTGAGAGTCGAGTGTCTTGAGACTTGCGTTTAAGCCGACAGTGAAAACAGCACTGTGCGGGTCCAGTGCTCCAGCAAATTGTGTATACTCCGCTGCTGTACGTGAACTTGGAATCCTGCTTAATCTCAAGTGGGTGTTGCGGGAACTTAAAATACGCGAGGCAACTTGACAAGTTCACTCAAATAATCACGTTCATGTTCATAAAAATTTGCACTGCACTAAATCAAGTTACATTTGAATTACTGTCAATTTTAACCAACCTTTTTCACTATGGGCGATCAGTTTCACCAATTATAATCGATTTAGCCATTCACATATTCTTCCAGTTCAGCGACACAAGTTACGGTAAAGGAGAATGAGCTTCATGTTGATATAAATTCTATCCAAATTTAATACTGATAAAGGGTTGAACAAGCGATTTTACTTTTTGTTTTCCAGAAACGAAGACACTTGTTTACAAATAATCCACTTAAATTTCCAGAAAACATGCCAGGAAAGTTTTCCGTGTGGCTTATCCTCATTATAATCTAGATCACTGAAATCTGTATCTAAATCTGACCACTCAGTGCCATCAGTATCCACACTATCATCGAATTAAGTCAATATCTAAGTGTGACCAGTGTCATCAGTATCCACAGTATCCTCCATATTAAAAACTTCCAGAACTGTGAGAGCAGCAGATGATATCCGTGTAATAAAAGGCAGTATTTCAAGTGAACACAGTGCTAGTGACAGAGTAGAATGTTCTCAGTAACTGGACATTTTGTTATTGTATCTGGTCAGTTCCAACAAACAGGTCACCCTAGCAGATGATTAAGTGACAGCAGTGTTATGTAATAACAATTAGGCTCAAATTTAGTGCAATTAGCTTCAATTTAGTCTTCAAATCAAACAATCCTACTATATTTCTTGGAATAACATCTCTATAATCTTTCAAAAGCATTAACTTCTTCACAAACAATGAGTCTGGTGTCTCGATCCTCATTAGCCTAGAAAACTGGGAATACCCTAAATATATTTAAACTTAAACCAACAAATTGCTGCGTTAGTATCCCTCCTGAAGTCGTGCTATGCCTGTGAGATATATTGTTTAGATAACGCCTCCAGGCAGCATCAGGCCCCGAGTGAAAACAAACAGTCGCGCCATATATAGCGGGATCATGCAGGGACGAATGAGTTTTTTTAATGAATATTCAATTCCGAGTTCACGCAACATTCACTTCTGCTTAATCTTGAGATTGAGCAAGATTCCAAGTTCACGCACGGCATAACGACCTTACACTCCTTGGCGCTGCTGTGCGTGAACTTAGAATGTTGAGTGAACTTAGAATGTTGAGTGAATAAATTTGTATTCCGAGTTCACGCAAGTGATCTTCAGATTAAGCAAGCGTTTGCGACATCTAGTGTGCAGATGTTTAGCAAGGCAATTCCCACTAGGTGGCGAAACGAGAGTGTCATTCATCCCTTCTAAGCAGGGTGAAACCACGTGTGTACCTTTCCCGGTTACCTGGTACAAGATGGCTTGTTTCACGGGTGATTTAGGTGAGTTTTTATCTCATAGTCGACAGCTGCGCATCTCAGCTTTCAGTTATTGTCGTGTAAGACTCGGGAGTTTTCGCTTAGAGATTAGAGTCTTGCGTTTATTATTTGACCGTCACTGGCGTCAGCGTCACTCGTTCGTTGATGTCAACAAAGCCACTGGTGCAGGTCATTCAGTGCGAAGTGTCGTCCTTTTTGTCCTTTGGCAAGTATATAATTTGTATCGTGTTTATTATAAAGTAACTAGATAAACATTCGTCATTTCTTGTCAACCTTTATTGAAAGAATGATGGAGACCTAGAAGTACAAGTAAAGAGAATGCTTACTGTATAGCTCAAGGCCTCAAGGGTAATGACAATGTACTATAAACGGGATATAAAGTGAATACACATGGAAAAGGTGATAATTCCTACCTCTATGTAATATCAACGTGTAGTCACTAAGACAATGGTGGGAAGCTAGCTACAGAGACACCTAGTGGTTATAGTATGAACTATTATATACTGGGGAGCCCAATGTTCGTCCGCCTAAGCATAAAACCGACTTGCTGTTGTACTCACCGAATTATTCCACTTCAAAGTTATGATCTGAATAGGATTCGATTTAACTCTCACAGATATACCGCATTCATCGATTCGGAAGTTTTCTTTAATTTGTGCCGAGTTATTTCAAATGTGCACTGCCTTCGGCAGCCATTTTATTCTGAAACCTAAGTTCGTCATATGCTGCCCCCTTTTGTAAAAACTGAGAANGGTGTATTCCACAGTATTCGTTTTGTTACAGATGTGACATTCAGACACTTTAAATTCCAATATAAAATTAGTGAAACATCACAGTAGTAAGAAATTTTAAGTACACATTACACACTTGATGGAAGCACTTCAGGTATCAAAAGTTTTTAATTCTGCACATTATAAGTGTACTAAAATTTACTTTTAATTAGTGTTACAGATGTGACCGAAAATGCCATGGTTAATATGCTAATGGTGGTTTGTCTAAAAACTCTGTTCTGTCTTTCATATTATGGAACTAGTTTCCCTATAGATAATTTAACTATTTATTTGGCTATAACATGAAGAAAAGGTTTTTGAACTAAAATCAAGTCTTTGTATAATTATGAGCAATTTAAAAAAACCACGTGCGTTACAGATGTGACTGTTACAGATGTGACTATTTGGCACTTGCACTATACAGAGTTGTAGAATGCAATTTTAATGAAAACAAAGCTAATAAAATCCCATTAAGTGTATGTAAGGGTTGTGGGTAAACTATTTTAGTGTTTTTGATAGATGGAGTCTTAAAATTTACTTTGCTTGTTTGTGTGCACCTGTGTTTTGAGCTTCATTATGAAATTGTGGTCACTGAGAGAAAAATACAAAAACTATACCAAGTAAGTCCTTAAACCACCTTGAAAAAGTTGAGTTTAGTAACAGGAGTAAATCAGGTACAACTAACTAAGACCAACATAAACACTCATACAGGTATAATTACGAAGTGACGTGAAATGCTGACATGACGTACTGAGCTAAAATCTTAGGATTAAATTTTGTTTAGGCTGCGACGCTTGCTTGTCCTTGTAAATTATTCTGAGCAATGATCGATATGCAGAACAGGCAGTTTTTTGATTATTTGGTCGGTCAATCCATGTGGTGTCGTCTTGTGCTGGTAAACTGAACGCAGTCTTGTTACTATCTGTTTTTCTCATGACAGTGACTATGATACCATCTCTTTCAACCATCATGGTCTATGCAACATTTGAGCTCCTAGGACACAATTGTTCCATCGAAATTGGAATCCTAGCGTGAAACAAATATCCCGGAGTCAAAACAGCTAACCAGCCCGAAAAACAAACCGGCTTTTAAAACGCGAACCCCAGTGATCAAATAGGGAACCTTGACAATTTTTCAAATTTTCTAAGACAATGTCAATAGCCTCAAACTGAGCATTTTCTAGTACTTTCCATTTGTTTTCTGAATTTGTTAAAGATTAGCAATAATAAAACGTAACTTACGTTATGTTGACTTGTTGCTTAAAACTTGTGCAATTTGTGGTCACCAACTTTTCTGTTCTTGTCCTCAAGAAGAGTTACTTCAACTCCTCAATGATCACTAAATTTGGAATCGGAATTTCTGAACATGCTTTTTTGGTAGATAATCCCTTAAAATTCTGTGACCATTGTGGCATCCACCACTCAAGCACATGCCATTTTTCATTGTTCACCCTGTGTAGTACACTGTACACACGTCCGCGATTTAAGAATGAACACTTTTTTTTTTTTTGCTACAGATCAGTCCTAAGTTGTTTAAAACAACATATCACATCAACTATTTAAAATAGGAAGATTTTTTGTTTCATCAAAATGTGAAATTGATGCAAGTCAAAAGGCACTATTTTCTTGCAATAAACAATGTTGGAAAGCAAGTACAGGAGTGGTGTTTTGGTCCGGGGTGTCCTGTCCGATCCCCAGGGTTTCTGTTTTAGAGGTGGGGTTTGTGTTTTTCGGGCTGGTAAGCTGTTTTGAATGTGCGGTAGTATGTTTTTGACTCTGGTCTATCTGCTTAACACCGTAATACCAGTTTTGATGGAACATCTTGCTTGAAACGTATATCTCGGAACTCAACAACCACAAAATCACTGACAGAAAAAACACTAATCAGTCCCTCTGATGAAGGGGGATATGCCTCCGGTGAAGTGGGCGGATTTTCAGCTTGTGCTTTGGGTGAAGTTTGTGGATTTTTCAGCTGGTTGCTATAGTGAATGAAGGGGACCTTCAGTGCATGTGTTCTTCACCGCAGTGTGTGTCGACGTTA
>NMRA01000303.1:186705-197565 GCA_002633005.1 Phoronis australis | reverse complement strand
GACACATTGCTAACTACTGTGAAAGGTTTATGGCAACGCACAAGACCATGTGCATATGTGTCACATTTCAGAGAATTAATTGGCAAAAGTTGCATAATAAACCCATTATAACAAACAGAAAGCTTCCATTTGTGCCAGATAGTCCCAGTACAAACCTATGAACAGACTCGGCAGTGATCGGGTCCGCTTCCTGACGTGACGTGATTCCGAAGATAGCCGAAGTTGAAAATTTTCTGTTCTCGAAATTTTGTGGGGAATTGGGAGCGTGTTTTACACGAATAATAGAAGAATATGGGATATGAAATAAAAAGAAATGTGGTTCATAAGCAATCTTTATTGACAGTTAACACATGTGTATACATATTAACTACAACTAAATAGCTGTGAATCGACCTCTTTAAAAAAATGGCCCAGTAGAGACGGTGAGAGCTCATTGGGGCTTCTTACGCTGGAAGCTTTTCAGCGAATTATGCCTCACACCTGCATGCGCGCACCCAGCCTTTAATATGGGGGCTCGAATTTCTGGCAATGTTGACCCTTTTGCTGACAATTAGGAAGCGGAAGGATTAAAAAAAAAAACGGTACCAACTTCACTGTGCGTCTGCACCTCTTTAGTGGACTTTTTGTCTTGTTGTCTTGTTTTCTCGGATTTTTTGTTTCTCTGAGGCAGACCTTTCGGCCAAATGGGGGAGGCTCAAAATCGAGCCCCCTGATCCCCCCGGATGCGCGCATGCACACCTTAGGAGGCCGCCGATGTATTTAATTCCGGATTGTTCTGAAACCCCCGCGACCCACCACCTGTGGCAATAGAGGTATTTTTATGCTTTTTACATTTTTCATAATCTTATTACATCGCTGAGTAACTTTCCTTGAAGACCTAACTGTCGTCACGTGGTTGAACAGAGAGGTTGACGATCATTGCTTCGCAAAAGAAAAGCATATTCACGTAAGAAAATCGAGGACTGTTAAAGTGTTTGTCTGAGATAAATCAGTGTAATAATCAGTTGAGTGGTGGGCATTTCATTATGCTTCATTGTCGCCGATTTTGTCTCTTTATTGTAATTGTTCAGTGTCGGGTATGGGACTGTCGTTCAAGACGTTTAATGTATTTTACCCCTTATGAAAAATAATCTTGAATGGGCGGCTCACCATAGTAGGCTGGGGGCTAATAATTATTTCAGTGCTGCACAGCCCATGTCTTGATGTTATAAATTTGAATTTTGAGTTTTGTTGCGCGAGACATTGTTACAGCGGACGAACACATAGTGTACTCTATGACTCCGCACAGCACGTCTTTCCCAGCCAGCTGTTGTCGTGCGCTGGACCACTAAACTAAAAATAGTTCATAATTCCTGTTCGTCATCGGCATTCTTTCCTGCTATTGGATGAAAGGATTATCGACGTGTTTTCAGTGCTTCGGAGGTAGGTCGAGAGGTCATGGGTCAAGGGGGGTCGTGGGTCAAGGGGTGTGGGGTCAAGGGGGTTTTAGAACAATCCTTTAATTCCCTCCAACTCTACGAAATACTCCCGTTATCAAATTTTTTCTTTGAGCTGTCCCTCGTTCAGTTACCATAATCGGTAAAACTTGCCATTTTTAACATGGCAGGTGGTGTGACATCCCCTGGCGTGTGCAGTGCAAAAATGACAAGTTACTGATTTTGGGAACTAAGGCATAGTTGGCCAAAAAGCGTATGAAGCTCCTGTATGAGTTTCACCATCTCTCCAGCCAGTTGAGACGGTAGCTGACTGCCAAGTCTGTATAGACACAGCAACAGATCATTGTGCCCTGCCTCTTTCAGATCACGTCAATTCTGATTCGCCGTAGAGATAATTTACTATATACTTGAAAAACTTTGATGGAATAAGTTAACTTAAGTTATCTCACGGTCATCAAATGATCTTGGTTTATCGTTGTGCCAGTTTTGAAAGCTGTATAGCAGCTGATTGATATCCATAAGAATTCTGGTCTTTACATTGTCCAGTGACATTTACTACCCTTGCTTGTGTCCTGCCGGAGTTCATATGAAAGAGGTCAAGGTCAATGGAGGTGTAACTTGAGTTGGTTTTTCTCTTTCGGCATTGTTACTGGTCCAAAACTGAAAATAAATCTAATGATAAGCACGTGTTTGAGTTAAGTGTGAGGGGTGGTGTAATCTAAAATGTTTCCTAAGTACTGACTCACTATGCTAGCAATTCCGCAGGTCTCCTCTTTCTAGCTCATACAGGCGTATTTGACTGTTTACATTGTATGATCCTGATGTAGCTTCAGTGATCAATGTTGTTGGAGAGCCTGACTGATTTTTGGTTAATTTTTTAAACATGCATAATCAGAAAGAAAAAATTTTATCAAGACAAAAAACTTTGGATTTGTCTGGTACTATGTCGTTCACTGGTCACTAGCACTACAGTTTGATTAGTGGCCTGTAAGTGTCGTGTTGATTGTAGTGTTAACGTTTGTTAAAGCAAAAACGTATGTGGTATTTCTGCTTAAATTTCAGCTTTGCTTAGTGTTTCCAATAAACAGGGCCTTGTGCCTTTTGCCAGAAAACTCTGTGAAGCTGGGTTGGGCTTGATAGCTTCTGGAGGGACTGCGAAGGCCATCCGGGATGCTGGGATACCTGTCAGGTATGAGTTTCATTATAATTTCTTCTTGAAAATGGACTGCAGATTTAAGGGGGATCTCTCAAAAAAATGTAGTAGGTTTGTGATACTTTCATTGGTGAAAAGTATCCGATAAACCCAAAAATTATGAAGCGATGATTCTCACGAAATTCATTACAAAACACAAAACACTTTGTTTCAAAAAAGGTAAAATCCCTTGAGAAAGAATTTTTAAAATTATGTTCAATAAGGTTAGAAGCGCAAATGACCTGAATTTGAATTTCCTTTCCAGTGACGTGAGCGATGTGACCGGTGCCCCGGAGATGTTGGGGGGCCGGGTCAAGACCCTCCACCCAGCTGTACACGGGGGCATTCTGGCCAGAAACACAGAAGCTGATATACAAGACATGACAAAACTGGGGTTCAACTTCATTCGGTGAGGGATAAGACAATATGAATGTTGCTCTGTATTGTCAAACGTCAGACATCAGCCTGTTCACAGTGTCTGGCCTTATTATTTGGTCTAGAAATTACCGACTCTGTTAATATGCAGACACCGTAGTAACTCCGACACGACAACAGTTGAAAAAAATCGTAAATCTCCATTATTCATGTCGTGAACTTATGAACCAGATATTGAGCAAAGTGGGTTGTATATTTAAAAAGGACCCCTCATGTACAGAAAGCCCTCCTCCCACCCCCCACCTTCAGTAGATAACCACTTGGCTGCTTACAACATTCGTCACGTGATCAAGCAGTGGGGCCTGTCTTCATGCAGGCACTGGGAGGAGGGCTTTTATTTCACTGTAAATACTTGTAGTGTAAGCGAACAAAGCTAATATTAGGTACCTCCATCAGTTTTGCTCACACGAGGGCGCTGTGCAAAAGTCAGATACAAGTCAGCGTTCATGTTGACCGTCGTGAATGGTAACAACACGGCATCAATTCAATTCTGTTCCAAATTGTTTGGATAAAGGTGAAAGTTATGTTCCCTGGATAGCTGTTTTAAGATCTTTGATTGAAACATGCTTGTCTACAGGGTCAGGTTGTTAGTTTTTTGCATTGTATGATGTATGTGAGTCCCTGAAAAAAATTCAGAATAAGGTAAGGGTCATCGAATTAGTTTTTCTGTAACAGTCGCCTGAACAAAAGCACCAGTGGCAAAGTTTCAAAATTAACATATTAGGTTACTGAAAACCAATCTACCGTATTCGCCCTAATAACTGCCCAGGGCGCTTAGAAAAATTTGTTTCGGGGGGAGGCGCTTATTGTAACCCAAGGCGGTTGAAAACCACACTCCGAAAAGGGTGAAATCAGAAGCTAGCTAAGATTCATCATATTTATGCTCTGTGATGTATCCGTAACCTATGACAGACTTTCTATAAAAATGTGGTGCATTGCTATCAAACTTTGCTGTTGAATTATGATCATTTTACAAAAAATTGTGCTGAAATCCCAAGGCGAAACTCGCTGACAGACTGCCTCACAATCGTCGATGTGGCAGCTTGAATGCTTGAATAAAAATACAGTTTCAACTTGAGCAAATTACCTGAAATCCTCCTTTAGTTTTTCCAAATAGCGTCCCTAAGATTTTTAAGTTCCTGTGGAGTCGTGATTAAGGGCAGGTTAAGTACAAATCTGTGCTACATCCTGCCATCAATGATCGGGCAACATGAGAAAAATCTCTGGACGAACACACATGTTGTTGTCACATGATGTTTGTTTTGAAGTTCGTCTGCGTGTGTGAGTGAGCAAGCACGTGCGTGTCACCAGAGAACATTTGCCAGAGTAAACGCAAACCAACGAGCTAGATGTGCATTGTATCTAAAGAAATTAGCAAAAGCCATAGGCATGAAGCAAAACGTGTTTCATTCAGCACTTGCCGGTCTCATGCACTTAAAACGTTCGACATTTGTCTCGGTAAGGCCATTAGTCACCGTGTGGCTGGATGCGTTCGTGACTATCTGACAGTTATTTTTCGGTGTAAGGGTGTGTAAGCATTCACTGTCAGTGATCATTTTATCAGATATTTGGCTTAAAAACACCAATTATGATTAATCAAACAATCCCTCTTAAAAATAACTCAAACTTTTTGATGGCATTAGAAACTGTCGGAAACTAGTGCCAGTATTCCTTTCTTGGCGATGCTATGCTACCCGTTTCATGAATAGATAGTTCCCGACTCATGTCTTTGATCACAAGTATGTAGTGGGCGCATTCTGGCCACGTGCTTTTAGTCATTGGCCAAGTTTTTTATCTGCAGTCTTCAGTTCGCGGTTTTCACGTGTACAAAGAAATTTCGATTCCTGTTTGAGGGTGATAAATATCTATAGTACAATCTCGTTGATTGACAAGTACACTACGTCTGTGCTGAAGGGCCAGACCATAGTGTGACACTACGTCTGTGCTGAAGGGCCAGACCATAGTGTGACACTACGTCTGTGCTGAAGGGCTGGACCATAGTATGACACTACGTCTGTGCTGAAGGGCTAGACCATAGTGTGACACTACGTCTGTGCTGAAGGGCTAGACCATAGTGTGACACTACGTCTGTGCTGAAGGGCTAGACCATAGTGTGACACTACGTCTGTGCTGAAGGGCTAGACCATAGTGTGACACTACGTCTGTGCTGAAGGGCCAGACCATAGTGTGACACTACGTCTGTGCTGAAGGGCTAGACTATAGTGTGACACTACGTCTGTGCTGAAGGACCAGTGTGACACATTCCTAACAAGACTGTTCGTTTTGAGGCGGAAGTTTGAAGTGTATAGTCACGGCTAAATACCGACATAGCGGCCAGGCTCGTGGTCTACAAATTCCACGTTCAATGATTTTTTTCTGGGCTGTCGGATATTATTGATAAATTAAAGACGTTACTTTAGAATTTTAGGACTGTAGGTAAGGCATTTTTTGACACGTACACGTTCTTGGGGTGGGCGCTTATTTTAACAAAGTCTGAAAACGCGTGGGGGGGTGCTTATAGGGGTATGGGTGGTTATTAGGGCGAATACGGTAAGTAAGTTTATGATTCGTGTTCCTTTTGAAAACATTTTAATTTTGTTGCACGATGTTTTTTTTGTTTTAAGTTGATGCAGGGTCTTTAGAAAATGTACAAATTTATCTAAATTGGGAACATGATGTCTCAGAAATGGCTGATTTGATTCAGTGTGAAAGTTCTTGGTCTCTCCATGAAATAAAAAGAATTAGGGGGTCATTGACTTTGACCTGCTTTGTTGAGGATTATTGAGCTATTTTGTTGATGTGATTAAATTATGATGTTTCTTCGAAATTTTGTTCTTTTGTAAACTAATATTTGCGGTTTTACTGTGAATTAAGTCACATACAATATCTCGTTTTGTGCTCACATCAATTCTCTTGTTTACGTTTTGAGTCTAGTCCGACTCAGTAAAAGGCTTGGCGCTAAGGTTTTTGACGGATTCATAAGTTGAGTAAACAGACAAATTTCCATTCTGGATATTTGGAAATAATTCTTGGAGCCTTTTGGGTATGTGCGAAACACCGTCCCAGTGCAATGTAATTCTTTATAAAGCTTGCAACCAGTAACACAACAAGAAATCCTAATGGTTGCAAACTAAAAAAACTTTTTGCGCTCGAGTCTGGATGATAGCAAAATGATGTCACCTTCAAAGACGTGTTCACCAATTGTGAATGTAAAAAGGTGCTAAAAGTGATAAATGTATTCCTTTAAGGCTAATTAATACAATCTCTTGTCAGTTGAAGTTATGAAAGCCATCTGCAGAATTATGTTAATGTTGCAACCATGCCGTTTTTACTGAAATGTTGCACACACCTTAGTCAGAACGCATTCTTTGTGATGGTCAGATTTATGACCTGCTATAAAACGAGGCCTTGTTATAGAAGACCTGTCAGATCTTTTAATGTACAAGATATTGCTGTTACAGAGTGGTTGTATGTAACCTTTATCCATTTGTGAAGACTGTCTCCAGAGATGACGTGACAGTGGAGGATGCAGTGGAGAATATTGACATTGGTGAGTAGGCAAATAAGGACATATATGGAGAATATTGAGATTGGTGGGTGGAGTGTGTTGAGAATGTTGATGCTGGTGGGTGAAATTTACTGAGAATGTTGGCTTTGGTGTTTTAGTAGTAAGCAGAATGTTTGATGAGTGACAATGGAAACAGCAGTTTATTCTGTTTGCATTGGTGGGTAGAGTAATAATGTCAAATTAAGAATGTTGAAATTGGTGGGTGGAGCAATGATGATGCAAATTCAGAAAACTGGTATTTGTGGATGGGTGGAGCTATAGTGACAATACTGAATGTGTCGACATTGATAAATGGGTAGAGCAGTGAGAGTATAATAATGATATTGGTGTGTGCAGAGTAATGACAGCAAAAGCGAAATTATTCACATTGGTGGGTGAGCAGTGCTGAAAAAATTGGAGAATATTCACGTTTTAGGATGGGTAAAGATTGAAAAGTTGAGACTTTTTACATGGTTGGTTGGAGCAATGAATAAAATTAGTTTGATGTGGGTGGAATAAAGTTGACATTCATGGTTTGATCAATGAGGATGTGGACATTATTGTGTTGTGCATTGCCAGAAAAAATGTGAATACTGACATTTGGGGGTGGAGCAAAGGTGAATGACATTGAGTATGTTGACGTTTGTGGGGGGAGCAATTACTTTCATACCAAATGTCAGCAAGTATTACAAGAATTGAGAATGTTGGCATTGGTGGGTGGAACAGTGAAGCAAAGTTGAGTACATCGACGTCGGTGTGTGACGCTAGGATGGCTTACTGAATATATTGTGATTGGTGCTGATATTGATAATTGAAGCAATAGAAAGGGAAACAATGACATTGTGGGTGGAGCTATCATAATGAAATTGAGAATGTTGACTTTTGTGGGTGAAACAATGAAAACCAAATTGAAGAACATTGACATTTGGAGGCAAGACATTGTGGACAGAAATTGAGTTTATTGACATTGGTGGGTGAAGGATGGCCAAAATTGAGAATATTATGACTCCAGGTGGTAGCTATAGTAACGAGGACAAAATTGAAGATGCTTATTCTGTAATTATTAAATTTGACTGGTTGAATTGATCAACAGTTGATGAATCAGATTAAGCATGGTTGTGCTCGTTCACTTGTCATAATGAAGCCATTGTCTAATGTGGATTTCACCCTGCAGGTGGCGTGACGTTACTGAGGGCTGCTGCTAAAAACCATTCCCGAGTGACTGTTGTTTGCGATCCAAGTGACTATGAAACGTAAGCTGCCTTGAATTACTCCCGATTTCTTTTTGTCTTATTAGATATGCCTGTGGATATGTAGTTTTGTGATACGACTTGTATTTGTCAAGGCTTGGAATTTTCCGCGGAAACGCGGATTTCCGCTTTTTTCTTTTATTCCCTCCGCGTATTTTCGTTATGCTTCCGCAGAAAAAATCGGATTTGCCATAAAATTATCGCGGCAAATAGGTTTCTCAGGGCTTTGCCGACGGCTCGAAAAGCGGAAACTGCTCTTTATGTTTCGGAGGAACAAAAATTGTAATTGTGGATCACAGGCGCTCAAATTTCGTGATGACTCGTAACCATATACAAGAAACTTGCTTTCTTAGTAGTGAGTGACGTCAGAGGCAATCGAGGAACAGATAAATTCAAGCGCCTGTGTCTGGGCTAGCGTGGTTCATCAATGGCGTCTGCATTTGGTATAAAATCGTGGCGACAAATAGTGCGATTTTGCGGTCAAAAATGCGTGGAGCGTGGAGTAGACAGAATATTTCGTGGAAAAGTGGAAGCTAAGATTCATCATATTTACGCTCTGTGACGTATCTGTAATCTATGAAAGACTTTCTACAAAACCGCGGTGCATTGCTATCAAACTTTGCTGCTAAATTATGATCATTTTACAGAAAATTGTGCTGAAATCCCAGGGCGAAATCTCGCCGACTGCCTGCTTCGCAATCGTCGATATGGCGACTTGAATGCTTGAATAAAAATACAGTTTCGACTCAAGAAATTACCTGAAATCCTCCTTAAGTTTTCCTTGTAGCGTCCCCAAGATTTTTAAGTTCCCGTGGAGTCGAGATCACGGCAGGTTTAAGTCATATGTGCTATTACATCGTGCCATCTACATGTATGATTGGCAACATGAGAAAAATGTCTGGACGAACACACATGCTGTTGTCACGTGACGTTTGTTTTGAAGTTGTCTGCGTTTGTGAGTAAGCGAGTGCGTGCGTGTCACCAGAGTTCATTTACCAGACCAGATACCGTCTTTTGGCCAGAGCCACGCAATCTAACGAGCTAGATGTGCATTGTGTCTAAAGAAATTTGCACAAGCAGTAGGCCTAAACCAGAACGTGTTTCATTCAGCACTTGCCGGTCTCATGTGCTAAAAACATTCTCCATTTGTCTCTGTAAAGCCATATTAGTCACCGTGTGGCTGGATGTGGCGTACATGACTATCTGACAGTTATTTTTCGGTGTAAGGGTGTGTAAGCATTCTGTCAGTGGTCATTTTATCGGATATTTGGCTTAAAAACACCAATTATGGTTAATCAAACAATTCATCTTAAACATAACGCAAACATTTTTTATATCTAAGAAACTGTCGAAAATTATTGCCAATATTCATTTCTTGCCGATGCTATGCTACACGTTTCATGAATGGATAGTTCCCGAGTATTGTCTTTGATGACAGGTTCTATGTAGCGCACACTTTCTGGCCACATGCTTTTAACACTAGCCAATCTTTTTATTAGCCTTCGATTCGCGGTTTTCACGTGTAGGCCTACAAAGACATTTGGATTCCTGTTGAAAGCGGAAATATCTACAAAGCAATCCTGTAGACAAGTACACTACTTCTGTTCTGAAAGGCCAGACCATTGGTCCTCGCAATATCAGCTGAAGCTTGTGTTTGTTTTGAGTCATGGCGGAAGTTTGAAGTCACGGGCTAAATACCGACATAGCGGCAAGGCTCGTGGTCTACAAATTCTGCGCACAATGATTTTTTTCAGGACTGTCGGATATTATTGATAAATTGAAGACGTTATTGTCAAATTTTATCACTGTTGGTAAGGCATTTTTCACACATACACGTTCATGGACTGGGCGCTTATTTTAGCAAAGTCTGAAAACGCGTGGGGGGGCGCTTATAGGAGCATGGGTTGTTATTACGGTGAATATGGTATGTGTTTGTTTGTGCACAAAGTAACTGTTACCAGTAAAAGGGTGAAACAACTGCTATTCACACTTCCAGGATAATGTTGAAGGTTCCATTGACTTGGTCAAGTAAACTTTGATGAAATTGATATTTTCAATTAGAAGAGGAATTGTTTGTTATTTTAGTAGTTTTTATTTCAGCAAATCTGAATAAAATGCGGGAAATTTGCTGGACGTGAACTTTGATTTGAAATAGGTGAAGTTGGTCTATAGGCACCTATGAGAATGGCAACGAACAGATAAGTACTAAGATGCATTAGTGTGTCAACACGTCTGCTCTTTTTCAGGATCATCAAGCAGATCGAGTCATCTGAGAAGAAGAACACGACACCCGAGCTGCGAAAGATTCTCGCTGTTAAGGCGTTTAACCACACAGCAGAGTATGACTCCACCATCTCGGACTACTTTCGCGGCCAGTACTGCCAGGGGGTGTCCCAGCTGCCTCTCCGCTATGGCATGAATCCGCACCAGAAGCCAGCACAGCTGTACACGATGCAGTCTCAGCTACCAGTGAACGGTAAGCTCGACTAGTGTATGTTTGATAGAAACTGGCAGATTAGAAGACTTAACTTCATGCTGTGGTGTGTCTTGCATCACAATCAGATGGTCAATGCAATGGGCCCAGCCTTGTGGCCTGAACACGCCTGGGACACCGCATATTGCATCAATAAAATCCGTATTGCAGGCAGTCTGGTACACAATGTACCTGACGTATGCAGGCAGTCTGGTACACAATGTACCTGACGTATGTAGGCAGTCTGGTACACAATGTACCTGACGTATGCAGGCCGCTCAGGTGAGCCCACTGCATTGATCACCTGGAACCATTTTTATGCTTCATTAGTGTATAGTTGAAATCGAGCCGAGGAGGTAGAGCTGTGACTCAAGGCTCTAGCAGTGTGACTCAAGGCTCTAGCAGTGTGCCTCAAGGCTCTAGCAGTGTGCCTCAAGGCTCTAGCAGTGTGACTCAAGGCTCTAGCAGTGTGACTCAAGGCTCTAGCAGTGTGACTCAAGGCTCTAGCAGTGTGACTCAAGGCTCTA
>NMRA01000303.1:134437-183854 GCA_002633005.1 Phoronis australis | reverse complement strand
CTAATCTCGTATGTTGGTAAATTTGTTTTTAATTCTATGTTTCTGTGGTGCTTTAAGCAACTGGTGTATAGGATGTGCTTGTATTATGAAGATTACTCACATTTTGCCCCTAGCCTATTGAGGAGACAATGACCATGCCTTTCCATTTTGCTAAGTACAACGTACTACATATATGCCCTCTACTGGCCACTTTATGGTACCACTAAACAACCCTAGAGGGATACCTTATGCGGTGCAATTGTGGGCGCATTTCAACGCTCTGCGTTGCTCTTGTTAGCTTTTGCGCTTATCTGTATGACTTACATCCGCCGACGAATGCAGTACCGCTTCCAGCTGTACAGTGGGTAAATGCTGGCAAAAATCACACGTCATCCCTTGTTCACTGTTTCACAGGCCAGGAAACCTAATTTCCCATGACGGAACCCATCCCCGCACTTTTTTTGTTTCATATTGTTGCTTTGATTCTTCCTGAACTCGTTTTTTAGCTACTATGCCAATGCCGTTCAGGCCTGGACGGCTTCCTTGTTTGGACGTTTTGCCAGAGTGCAGACGATCAGTAGTATCACGTGACAACTTATTCAGAAACTGCAGAGCACGTTCAGAGAATCGAAAGGATTTGACCGCGGGCATCATCTGTGCACGCTGCATCACACTCGTTCTATTTTCATTCGAAGATGGGAGTTTCTTTGACGGCCACAGGGGCTTTTTCGATGGTTTTTAGACTTGTGTCGGGGTCTCGTTACTTTGGAGCAAATGTCGAGCAGACAATCTTAGGATCTACTTGCCTATGCGGCCAGCTTTTTAAGTTGCCCATCGGGCAAGTACTTTTCAAATTCCACTTGCCCGACGCAAAATCTACATGTACACGGGCAATCGGGCAACCGTTAGTGTTGAGCCCTGTATGACTTAAAACTGACAGCTAATTTGTTGCCTGGTGGTAGTTAATTTTTCTGCTCATTAAGATCAGGACCAGCATTTATGAAGTTGTGGTGCTTTCACTGAGAACTGGGAAGAAAGTATGCAGACGGTCCTGTAGACAATACATCGTCAAGGTGTTGAATTGAACTCATGACCAAGGGTGGACCATAGCTAAAAACGAAAGCGATTAAAAACAAACACTTTTCTTTTTCAAGAAGTACTGAATTGGCTATTCTCTATGAGCTATGGCCTCAAGTTTTTTCTTTCTTTGTGATGGAAATTGGGGAAATTGATTTTCGTATTAGAAGTCCTTCAAGGTTTATCCTGGATTAGCCAATTGACTACCCGACTGCTATTCTGGTGAAGGAGTTTAGTCTGTTAAAAGAAAATCCACGAAACACGGTGTGTTCGCAGTGAGTTTTGTAGTATGAATCTAACAGAAAGCATCTCAAATATACACGGTTGCTTGGGGCTGCAAGGAAATGAGACAGTTAAACTTTAAAAATAGTCTTGTAGTGTTTTTCTCAATGTTTTTGTACAGGAGCTGCTGTGGGCGTGCCTCTGTCTAAAGAACAGAGAAAGTTGTGCATGGTCGACGACCTGAGTGAGGAGTTAACTCCCCTGGCCTGTGCCTATGCTAGAGCACGTGGTGGCGACAGGATGTCCTCATTTGGCGATTTCATCGCCATCTCGGAGGAGTGTGACTTGGCCACAGCGAAAATCATCTCGAGAGAAGTGAGTCATGACTCACTTTCAGGTGTTTTTTTCCACCTGGAAGTTGCAATTAGATAGACCAAGTGACAATTATTAACCTCATGTTGTTCGAATTTGGGAGTTACATTTAGGACACAGTTTAGTGTTAAATTTTGTGTTCTATCATTGGTTGTTGCATAATAATCACACCTTATGTTTTAAGACTGGAAATCTGTCTGCAAATTGTGGTCGGACGGGAATTTGTGACCTGCAGGACAGTTCAATATTTTTTGTCAGTTCCGGTGGCATATGGGCATTTAGAAGTGGGGTACAGGTGCATACAGTAGGTGAGTGGTTGGCCAGCCTTGTCCTCCAGAAATTTGAGCACCTCATTGCCACCCTGTGGATTAGACGGAATCTGTGTTATGTTTTGAGGACAATTGATAGGTAATTTGGATGACCGATTCCAAAAAAATGAGAAAAAATGGACACATTTCTGCCTGGGACCTAATCCTTGCACTCGAATTTGAAGTCGAAATTTCAAGTTCAGGCTCGAATTTGTTTAGGCTTAATACCAGGTAATCAAGTACAAAGTAGGATAAGATGGTTATTAACACAAGCCATTATGTACTCGAGCATCGAATAACAGACACTTAACTTGAGTTCACTCAAAAGTGGAATTATAGAAAATGCCAAAAATAATTTTGAGTTCGATTTCGAGTAAAAATATTAGACCCCGGGCCCTGCTGTAATTTTGATAACTAACTCTGGTCGATTCACAATTGTAGGTATCAGATGGTATTGTGGCACCCTCGTACAGCGAGGAGGCCCTTGCAGTGTTGTCACGCAAAAAAGGCGGGAAGTATTGCATCCTACAGGTATGTTATCGTTAGAGCATCTACATTTAGTTAGAATTGACATTTATTTGTCTTTAATCTTCTTTCATTAATTCATTGATCTAAAAGTTAATGACTGGCAGCTCATTGCACCATCAGAGCCATGTGTGCGCACAAAATACTCTATCATCATCAAGTGACGCAGTAAAATTCAACAGGTGGTTGTTGCATCGTATGTGCATGAGCGTCTGACATGCAACAACACGAGTGTCACAAAACAACCGATCGGCTTAAGCCCCATAAACAGTGACATACAGAAATAGATCAAGTCAAATTCGCCAACTATCAAGTTTGCGATAGCGAACTGTACGTTATATAACGCGAGGCGTGCGCTTTTTGTCTTAGATGGATCCCGAGTACGAGCCTCCGGAGATGGAGATTAGGACTTTATACGGCCTACAGATGGCGCAGAGGAGAAACAATGCCGTCATCAATGAAGAGTTGTTCAGCAATGTGGTGACGAAGAATACTAAAGTGAGTGGGAGACTAAGTGAACACTAAGTGAACACTAAGTGAACACTAAGTGAACACTAAGTGAACACTAAGTGAACACTAAGTGAACACTAAGTGAACACTAAGTGAACACTAAGTGAACACTAAGTGAACACTAAGTGAACACTAAGTGAACACTAAGTGATATCCAGTTTGAATTTGAGACTAGAGTCCACGTTTCCGTCAGCAGTTTGTTGTGTGGGTTTGTTAAAGAGGAAATGGACCTGTTTCTGTGCATACTATTTGAATCGCGAACACTATAATGCTGGCGCCACTTAAATGGGGAATAATTACCTAATGGTGTTCAGCTGTCAGTTCCTTGGAACACTTTTACTGCACCTGTTGTTTGTTCCATGCCGATCGCAATTTTTTATGTGGCATATCAGCGTCACTTGCATCTGGCCGGCATGCAGCATCGACTGCTGTATCTCCTGAACCCCTTACAGGATCTTAATCAGATTTGACAAGTGTGTTCCCATCAAGCTGTTTACTGGCGACTATTACTTTGGCATTGATCCAACTAATGCTAACTGCCCCATCTGGTGGAAATGTTAACTAAATTTTTTTCTTGTGCCTCTATATTTACCACGTCGCGGATTTGCGTTCCGTGTTCAATTTAAATCAGGGCTCGACGCTATTAAAATCGCCAGGTCGCATTTTGCGACCTAGCCAAAATCCCAGGTCGCATTTTCAAAATCCAGCTCGCATTCGTAAATGCCAGGTCGCAAAATTTCCCCGCCATTTTAACGCGCCAAAATAGATTTTTTAGATCATCGAGAAAATGTTTAGATTATGCTCTTACCTGCAGCGTTAAATGCTCACATATTTCGGATCTCAAAATTGACTTCATTCATGCAGGTACGGCCTTGCTGTTCTTCACGACCGCCNTAAATTGTGACCCTATTTTCGTGTCACGTGCTCTTATGTTGTGTAAAATTCGCGACACACCAAGTTACTCACTGGATCTTTATGAAACTTGGCTGATTTGGAATAATATATAATAACATATAATAATATATAATAATATATAATAATATATAATAATATATAATAATATATATAATAATATATAATAATATATAATAATATATAATAATATATAATAATATATAATAACATATAATAATTTTCTGGTGGAGCCAGCTACTGCTGTGCCATGGCAGATGACTTTCTGTCAAGGTGAGCATGACTGCAGCAGTGACCCCTAGTGGTAATTCTAGTTCTGGTGTGCCTCTTTCCTAGTGGCAGTTTTGGTATTCTGATATGAAATTTGGGATTTGTTTCCATTTGAAGAATACATTACCCATTATCATACAGCTCCAACATGTTGTGTGCCTCCTTACCGAGAGTTTCAATATTGTGATGTCAAACGGTTAGGTGAATTGCTACAAAAGTCAGCACAGGTCTTTGTGTTGACAGAAAGCTGGGAGTCGTATACTTCTAAACAGTTTTGAGTGCTGCTACCTCCCCCAGCAGTGGTATTATTGTTTTGCCATTGAATCGTCATCTGTCAGTTTGATAAATAATCTATTTGACATTTGGCAGATACGATTTTATTCTTGAGAACGCAGCACTTGCCTTTTTTCAGACATTTCCAACTTACGCTGTGCCCCCTATTGGCTGTTTTAGTAGTTTTAGTTTTGTTCTTCCCATCTGCTATCAAGGTGAGCATGACTGCTGCAGTGACCCCTAATGGTAATTCTAGTTTTAGTATGATGCACATGATAGGAGCATATCAGGACTTTGCATGGTTCTTGTGTACGGGCGCGTTCCCTGTTATAATGTTCACAAATCTATACCAGTGCAGCTGTGCTTGAAGCTGACTGACCTGCATCTAAGTATCACATTTAATTTACAGAGAAGTACCTTGTGATACAGCTAGGGTGCGCCATGAGGTGCTGGTCCCACAAGATCAGTACCCATTGATTTATGAAAGTCTCCTATTGCATAAATGGCCAAATTACAGAGATATTAAAGGTTAAAGTCCCATGCAGTGTTAGGTATGACAAACCAAGATCACGACGCTTTCAACTAGAATAAATCAAGTTTGCAGAATGAATTTTCTTAATGAACCATTGAAAGAAGTTCATTCGGTGCGTGGTGTTACCAGTGCAGTTAGGAAGGCTATCTCTCTTTTAGCCCAGTGCTATCACTGAAGAGGCCACCCTCATTTTAAATATCACAATAATAAATAAATAAATCTCTAAAGCAAGGATTCCAACTCAACTCCTGAAGCAGCACCTTAGCTTTTAGTACTGACACTGCATGTTGCTTTGATGTGTTTTAATTCTATTTGTTTTGAAAATTAGGCATTCACTTTTGTAAGACAGTAGTCTGTATAATTTTTCATTTGCTGTTTGCATTCATCAGTTACCCAAGGAAGCTGTGCGTGACCTCATCGTGGCTACCATTGCTCTCAAGTATACTCAGTCCAACTCCGTCTGCTACGCTCGTGATGGACAGGTGATAGGCATAGGAGCGGGGCAACAGTCCCGCATTCACTGCACCCGGCTGGCTGGTGACAAGGCAAACAATTGGTAGGTAGTGATGGATAATTACTCAGACATAGGAATGTTGTATTATGAATTATTTTGATAGGGGGCAGCATGACCTAGTGGAATGACTGTCCACTTCCTTAACTCAAAGTCATGGGCTCAAGTTCCACTGGTGCACACGGCTAGACCTTTAGTCAGGTCTGTAGTTCCTCAGCTCGGTTTTAACTATGTACTGATAAAGCATAAAAATGGTTCCAGGTGATCAGTACAATGGACCCACAGGAACAGCCTGCATGTCTTATGCAGTGGCTACCATACCGCCTGCAAATATTATATTTCAGTTATTTGACTGGCAATTTCTTTTCCAAGAAACAACTTATTTTTGAAGCCTCAATATTATAATTTCCCACGGTTTTCATGATTTCTCAAACTTAAGTGTTATCAAGTGTCAGACAAAACTGAGCTTTTATGAGAAACTAAACATGCTTATTTTAACATTTTTAGCTTGTCAACAACGTATTTTATGTTGCATTTTCATTTAGAGCCTCTCCTGTTCTTATGACTGCTAATAATGTAAGATCCTGCTCCACAAAATATGATCATACCAAAAGCACCATCCCATTTTTGGTATTTCCCACTTTTGACATGTTGCAACTCTTATTTGAATTTACTTGTATTCTTTAATTTTTATTTTGAAGTAACAGTTCTTTATACTTGTTTCAGTATGTTTAAATAGTCGAATACAGTAATTTTGGATTATTTATTTACTTTATTTAAACTTCTTTAAAAGACTGGGTGACCACTTCAGTGAATACACTGATTATGCCATTGTCTGACCCAAAATTTACCATTGATGGACACAGAATGACGAGCACACCTAAATCTGTGTACGTGTGAACTAGACAGTAAATTTGAGTCACATTCAGACAAGTTATCAGTCATTCCATGTTTGTAGGTGGCTGAGGCAGCACCCCAAAGTGCTTGGTATGAAGTTTAAGCCTGGCGTCAAACGTGCTGAGATGTCCAACGTGATCGACATCTATGTTAATGGAACAGTGGGTAAAGACACGAAGATGTCCACCTGGGCGAGCATGCTGGACCAACCACCAGAGCAGCTGACTGAGGTGAGGATGAGGCCAGAGGTCAAAGGTTATGTAGAGGAAAGGTCGAGGGAATAATTTTGAATTTATAATGAGGATGCAACTTTCTATGTCGTGTGTAAGTCACCATTCGGGCTTTTAGTGCAACATTGGGATAATGGCGGTGCATTTGTTTCTGTCAGTATTATGGTTGTGTATGTCAAGCAGTTTACTTTTTGTCTTAGCACTATTCATGATCCCATTTCACGAAGCTGGCATTATACTTAACAGCTTATTATTTAAGATGACTTATTAAAATGACATAGGCAAGAAATTGAATTTTGGGCCTCACAAATGGGGCCACCTATTAAGTTAATGTAGGGGCCCACGTGAAGTTGAACGGAAAGCGAGGCCAATCTGTATAAACCCCGACGTAAGGTGGACAGAGAGCGTGGCAACCTATATTAATATGGGGAGTCTCACTTTTGAGGTGCGAAATTCAGTTTTTTGCCTAAGTCATTTCCATAAGAATATTAAGTCATTTTAAATAATAAGCTGTTACTTACTGTCATGAAGTTGTTCCTCATTCTGTTATGCAGTTTGACTTGGCTTTTCTGATTCAGTGCTGTATGGCTTTGTTATGAAGCTTTTAATTACGGGCTTCTACTCTTGTCCTATTTTCGGGCGGTTCCAACTAGCGCTGCAACATTATTCAGCGACAAGTTTGATTTTTTGACAGAACACTTATCCGCGTTTCTCCTCAAACAGTATGGTGTGGATTTTAACCAATTGCCATGTCGACTACTATTCATCTTTGCTCCAAACAAACCAGCTTGGCGCCCACTAGTTATGCTTTAAGTGACTATTTGGGTGATGTATGTGCCACTATTATAACATGACTTGGGCCCAAAGTGTAATCTTTTTTACTCGAAATGGAACTCGAAATTATGTTTGGCATTTTCTACTCTACTTTTGTGCGAAGTCAAGATAAATGTCCATTATTGTATGCTCGAGTACATAAGTGGAGGATTTTTTAGTCCTAGTTTGCAGTTGGTAAACCCAACATTAAGGCTAAAAGTTTGACTTTGAACTCGAAATTTCGAGTTTTTACTCGAATTTGTAACACGAATTAGGGTCATTAAGTGCAAACTAGAAACTCATGTGCGTAAACTATAATGTATTCGAACACAGTCTAATTACTACTTATCTTGAGTTTGCACTAAAGTAGCAGAGAAATCGCCAGAAATGATTTCAAGTTTGTTTTGAGTACAAAGATTCCAGACCCACATAATATTTTTCGAAGTGCTGTGTAACTTACTGAGCTACGTAAATGTGGCCTAATTATTATTCTTTGAATTTAAATTTTGGTATTTTAATTTTATTTGACAGGCACAACAACGTCAAAATGACGTCATTCTAAACAAGCGAATAGGGTCGTCTGTTTTATATGAACAACAGTGCACAATATATTTTTAAGCATAACATGCCGTTCTAATTATCATTATTATCATTTGAGCTGCAAGTATTATGTAACTTGGAATTAAGAGCTTGCACGGGTTTCTTGTCTTTTTGTACGGAGGAAAAGCTCCCCTGCTAGCAAAAAATGGTACACGAAGCTTGTGCTAGTTCTAATTAATAAGAAAAGGAATCTGCCGAGATAATTGATACTTAACTTGAAAATATTTTGGAAAACATAGCTCTAGACAAAGCGAGTTTCATGAAATGATTTTGATTAAAAAATTTTCATGTTCATTTTCAAAAGTTCAAAGAGTTAAAAGAATTTTGGGACTTCTTTCCTATGGCAGTGCATCGTAATTTAGATCTAGTCAGACAACAGTGTCTCTATTTGTTGTATTGACTTGTCGCTCTGTGAATGAAACTGTTTACTTCATGTAAAACTGAAATGACAACCATAGCGTCTCACCATATAAAACGTCTGGCATGATGTTTGTTTCCAGATTGAAAGGGAAAACTGGTTAAAACAGATGACTGGAGTTGCTCTCAGCTCAGATGCATTCTTTCCATTCCGAGATAATATCGACCGTGCCAGACAGGTTAGTTTTGAATATTTTAGATTCGATTACGATCACAATCTCTAGATAAAATTTGTTGATCATACAACAATGTTCACGATGAATAATCTTCTATTTATATTCGCTCCTTAGGTCTAGATTTCTTTTTACCAGGACTGCCTGTCACCTGGCATGAAATAGTTTAACAAAAACGTTAATTTGATTTTTTGGGTCGCCAACATCTACAAATTTACCTGACAGTGTATTGTATGATCTTTTAGTGTGTACAAACAGGTTTTAACGCCTAACTTCAATGGAATTTTGTTATTTTATATGTATTGAGCTAACCAGTTAGTCTTAGCAAAGCATGGCAATAGTGGGCTCATAGCGATGCTCTTAACATACTGTAAGATCCAAATTTACAGGTGTTACCATTGAAGATAGGCTTTAAGTATACAGATTTTGAGCATTCATTTCTCTTCAAAAAATCGGCTGAAAGTAAAAAATGCTTTTAAAGTTATTGGGGGATTTAAATTACCAAACTGGCAAAGATCGTAGCAGAAAACCTAGAGATTTATATAGAGGTCTGAGAAAAATCCAGGAAATGACAAAAATACCCTTATGTCAGCGCAAGCTCTGACCAATAAAATATTTCCTAACTACCGGTATATAAATGTGCATATCGGGCTTCCCCTTTCATGATTGAAGTTAAGTTGGTGAATGACTTACGAATGAAAATTACGTGTATGTGGCTTAGCATTTTGGTATATCATGTGCTTTGGAAATTGTGTCAAGATGTCAAGAACAGAACTTTGGAGACAAATATTCTTTGGACTTTTCCTTTTTCAAGAAATTGCAGATGTGAGGCAAATTATTAAATTTTAGTTATTTTTTAAATCTAATTTATACCTGTCGTTAAGTCACTGACGTTAACAAGCTTGCTTTTGAAGACATGTAGTTATGAGGTGTCAATTCTGGAACTACAGTGACTGTTTTATGAACCAAGTCTTTTATAGCCTGTTGACTTTTAGCCTCGTGATCAAAGTTACTGGAAGGTGAAAGGTGTAGGAAATTAATACGCTGTTGCTATTATGCAGGCGGATTGTAACTTGGTTTGGCTGCTAATCATTTCATTGCTAGATTTATTGATACTATATTCATTATTGCCATCATTATTTTGAATATGATAGTTATCAGCATTACTTTCATTTCAGAGTGGTGTGTCTTTCATTGGATCCCCTGCAGGATCCAATAATGACCAGCTAGTCATTGAGGCCTGCAATGACTACGACATTGTCATGGCCCACACCAACTTGAGACTGTTTCATCACTAGGTGGGGTTGTGACTCAAAAGATGTGAGGGATGTTAAACTATTAGAACAGTCTGAGTTTTGCTCACAAATTTTCAGTTGTGACCCTTTCACTTGCTGCCTAGTTACAGCTGGGACATGAAAATCATGGAATATACCTTAGACTTTAAGAAACTACAAAAATAGTGTACAAAATAAACTATACACATTTTGACAGATTTCTGTTCGACTCTGCCAAACTTGGTCGAAGTACTTGCTGGAATAACTTGGCAATTAAGTCAATCTTTCGTTGCAGTAAAATTACTTTTTTAACTTCAGAGTTTAATGTGATGTTATTGCGCCTATCCAAACTTGCAAGGAAAGTTGTTGTGATGTCGACAAAGTGTATGTTCTAGTCGAAAAGTAATGGATATTTAGATGCAAATTTCTGTCAAAATTCAACACTGTCCACTTTATTTTGAAAACTACTGTTTAAGTTTTTAAGTCCACGATGGTTTTTGGTTTGTGCGATCAGAAGGATCCGAGTGATCAGTCCAGTTGTCCATGAAGCAATTGTCTACGAAGCAGTCCAGTTTACGGTGACCCCTTTTGTAATTTTTTATTTTTGATACCAAATAAAAATTAAAGAAAATGTCCCTCATAGTTTCTGAATCTAGCCATTCGTAAACATTTGGATGGTTTTGGGCAAGTAGAGTTTTTGTGATTAGCCCCAAGATCTTTTTATGAATAGTGAAACTGTCTTTTGCTGCACAAAAATATATCTGAAAAAATAGCGAAATTTCACGAAAGTGTGAAGTCTCGAAGGATATACTTTTAACTGCTAGTTCCTGAGCTAAATTTCTATAAACTATTAATAGACTGTGGCGTGTTCATAGTTATTTGGCTAAACCTCTTTTAGGCAATTATGGAGATTGAACGCAACACCTAATTTCTGTCTTGAGTCTTAATGGACTCGTGAATGACCACTGATATATTGTCTGATAAATGCATTTTGCTAACTTTATAGCGGGTTTTCTTACAAAATATTTTTTTTTGAAAAATCACGTTTAGAAGTACATGTATTTTCTTGTGTTCTCAATGACAACCATTACACTCCCCAACTAAGAAAACTTATCAAGAATTCCCAAACTCACCTGTTAGACTTAATTCTCGGCCAAAAACCTGATTATCTCGAGCTGTATGTTATGAAGACTGACTTGGAGAGTTTTACTAAAAAAAAACAAACAGTGCAGGTGGCCCGATGTCGTTTGCGGTGCATCAGACGTGCGCAGACCTCATGGTTGGGCCCATTGCACAAAACATCTGAGTTTTAGTAGCGTAACCTGGTTATTCCGAGATTTTTTGTGAAGCACTTTAAATTGGCAAGTCAAGTTGGAAATACTAGATCTAGTCTTAAGTTGGACTTAGGAGATGGAATCTCGCTCTACTTATGGTATTGGGTGTTTGTGTGTGGTACTTGTGATGTTTGCACACTTTGTTCATAAATATTCGCATATTAGTAAGTTCTAATTAAAATCTTGCACCTTATGTTTTGTTAAGTGACATGTTTCATATCTTTATTTTTATGTGTGCATTTGATGTTTGCCACATTAATTTTGTAATGTTCGAATACCATCCAATCAGAAGGCAAATTGGACATGTGATCCACCATCTGAAAATACTGAGCTGCATTCTCAGTCTGCCTCCAAATCAGACTAGAGATCTGCCTTCTTGCTATAAGAAGGCTACATTCCAGTGACATATGTCGTGAGATTGCTTTGTTCGCCTGTGGTGATCGCACATGATTGGTCAGAGCATTTAATTATGCTTATTGTCCACAGGACTGATTGGACGCCTTAGTTTTCTGCATTCCGATTGGACGTTCTGCTTTTTCATCAAGTTAAACCTTTGAATGCAGTAATTGTATCCTGTGCATTAGCAAGCTTCAACTTTTGTGCTGTCTATGAAGATTCTATTCCATGTATTATTTTTACAATTTTTTGCTAGCAATAAATCACTTATATAATAATACTGTCTTATTAGTATGTTTTTTCACCATGATTATGATTTTAGACAAATATGCTTTCAATACAATAATGGAAGAGTGCTAAACTAAAGTGGAAAGAAACCAGCAAAATGGAAAGCATATTGCACAGTGAATTTGGAAGCCTTTTGAAAAGCTTTCATCGTATTTTGTTTTAAGAAAGTCTCACCTGGGAGAATTTACCTTATAAAGTGACACGTCTTATACACAAGGAATTGTGGTATTGCAGTCACTCAAATAAGCTGCACTATTAATTGCAAATCAAGTATTTTAGTACTGTTTCAAGCAGGTTGGATCTCGGTTTACTGCAGATGTGATTACAGGAGTAGTGTCTATCCAACATCAACTGCTAGTGTGACGAGCAGACGATTGTCCGCATGACACTTATGGGATTCTGAATTAAGGGACACCTATACAACAAATCTGTGCTCTTCAACATGCGCCCATTGATTTTCGTTACCCATAAAAACGTTAAGAGTTAAGTTCTGTAGCATCCTGAGAATTACTGATACTGTACAAAGTAGGTTTAAGCAGTTTATTTTCAGTGACATACACTGATGGGTATTTTATATTTCAAACAAAATAATTGTCAAGAAGACTGCTCTTGCATGTTTATTTCGTAGCACATTGTTGAACACTTAATAAACACCTTGAAATAATGAATGCATCAAATATCACTATATACAATAACATCTTATTGTAGTTAGATTACACGGTACATCTTTCGTAAATGAAAGTTAAATATCACCGTTTCCTCCACAATTTATAGTTCGCTGCCTGAGCAAACAGTACAAGCTAATGAGGAATATTTTCACAAAACGACATCAAATAACATAACTCAGTACCTCCAGTCTTAAAATTGCTGAATCCTTGTTTTTGACCAAGGTTGGAATTGTTTGGAATCGAAAAAAAATATTTCCCACTAACCTATTGAGGTCACTGGAATTGGACTGCCAATGTTTCAGACATTCTGCAATTATTCATAGATAATACGACGCGTGGCTGTGATCAAAATTAACGTTGAATAACAAATTTGGTTCAATTACCATCTTAACTTATTTTGGCAATTCGGGTTCAGCAGCTTTAAGTTAGAGGAAATCCTTGGACTTCTGTACATTGTCAGAAAGCACTGTTCAATTGGAAAATTGACTCAATTTCTGTCATCGCATGAAATTGAAGGACAAGAACAAAAGTTTATTCCTAAGTACACAATACACGGACAAGGAAATTCAGTGCACACTGAAGAATTGACTCGTCGCAAGCTCCGCCCCCTTGCGTAATGTCGGCTAACTAACAATAAATTTTACATGGCAACGTGTTGTTTGTTGGGTAAAATGGCAGCTTGGAAATGAAGGTGTGTCAAGAATGCCGTCATTGCTGTGTTCTGATTGGTCAATTGAGCCGTCACTCAAAATCCTGGTGATAGGTCAATTCACTTCCTACTTTGCTAGTGATTTAGAAATTCTGATAATCTGTGGTACATGAGCACACGATGCCCATACAGCAGTGATTAAGCGGGGAAACGTTCGCTCGTACAGAATGTGACATGAGACGACGTATTCAACAATTGAAAGACATTAAAGTTAATTTAAAGACAACACAATCACAAGATCCAGAAAACAAAGCCCAAACTACCTCGCATTTCAATTTTGACACACAGCCGTGAAGTCACTGCATTAACATTCAGAAATTCTGAAAGCATGGGCAAAATATTTTCAACAGTAATATACTCCATACGTCTGTGTGTTACACAGAATTTGTTGAACAGGAAATCAGTATTAATATTTAACATAAACCAGGCGCAGTTTAATTACAACTAATTGTATATCAGGTTCATCATAGTATAGTCAAATACCACAGGTAATTCCTTTTAACATAAACCAGGCACTGTTCACTCACAATTAACTGCAGATCAAATTATAATCAAAAGCTCTGAGTAATTCCTTATTACAGAAACCAGGTACGGATTAATCATGTCAACTAATTGCAGCTCAAATAGATGGAATACCCTTTCCCTTTATCGCCACTGTTGTTGGGGATAGGGAGGCTGCTGTTGATATCCACCACCATACTGCCCATAACCTCCCTGCTGTGGGGGATATCCTTGTTGTGGTGGAGGGTAGCTGCCTGGTGGATACCCTTGTTGCGGAGGGTACCCCTGCTGAGGCGGTGGGTACCCGAGATGAGCCTGCGGATAACCCTGCTGTGCTGGAGGGTACGGTGCCGTATACCCCTGCCCGTAACCAGGCTGTCCATAAGACTGTTGCTGGTAGTTTTGTTGCGGAGGCTGCTGGAAGGCGTATGGGTTGTAACCCGATGGCATCGGTGCAGCTGTACCGAAGGCTGGAGGTGGAGTGTAACCAGAGGGTGCTGTTGCTGCTGCAAGGCAGTAATGAACAGATGAAAAGCCCATTAGTCTTACTAGATGAAGAGCAGATCAACTAACAACCTCACTATTGATGCATCTTCAGCAACATTTATGGGAAAACAGCATTTCCCCAACAGTTAGTAAGTACTACTACCATAACAATGTCTGTTGGAAGTAATACTACTGTTAGACAGCTTTCAAATCATTGAACTTTCCCTCACTGAAAATTGGGGAAATTTTGAAGCAAAACAATTTTCTTTCTGCAAATTTTCAAATTATTAACCGTTATTTGTTGTCTGGTGACCTTCCATTGTTCACCCTATTATATTTCTGAAAGGTTTGCATAGCTACAAAATGCAGTTGGATTTTTGTGCATTACAAAATCATAGTCTAGCCACCTACCTGTGGCAGGGGGCCCACTGTACGCTGGAGCTTGAGAGCTGGGAGGCTGGCTGGGAGCTGAAAAGAACACCAATTGGACATATACTTAACCAGGCAAGGGATATATCTCCATTCAAACACTCAAAGCATATCCGCCACTGGAGAACTGAAGAGACCAATTATTGTTTATGATAATTATTTTAAAAATCAAGTGACATGTCTCGTAATAAAATCACATGCTAATAATAAGTTTTTAGTGAATAAAAGAATTTAATAATGTCTAAATTGCACTTACAAAGCAAACAATTCACTAGAAGAACATTTACACAGAAGGCCTCCAGCCAAAAACTAAATGTTTAATATTACAAAGCTAACAAGCATTTGGTACAGAGTGATCAAATTGTACTCCGCCTGTTTTGACTATAATTGACCTATCGCAAGCTCCGCCCCTATGCGAAAAGTCACGTGATACCTGACAATCGAACGAGATGTCATAGGCAAATACACTGTCGCTAAACGGCGTTCCTGGTAGAATCGATGATTGTTTTTGCACTATTTGAAAACGCTTCAACAGAGACAAGAGGCGATGCTTTTCAACAGAGAATCGTACATTAATGATATGGGAATTTGTAAAGGTGACGATGAAAAAATAAGTGCTCGAGGAGCCAGCGAAAATCCGAAGAACCCCTCGGCCTTGGGGCCACCTTCACCTGACAAATGACAAGGCCACTGATACGATATGTTCATGTAAAACTGGGTATGTACCTTAAAGTCGAATTATCTGTACAATTCCATAGATTTCATGATCTTTCGAATAAAATCAGTGAAGAATCACCGATATTTTTATTCTGTCGTCTGCTAAATTTCGCCAAATGAAAAGTAGTTCACAACTCAGTGGTGGGACTCCTGGAGTAAAGTAGGATAAATTACAGACAACACACTAGTCTCTGACTAGGTCGACTCGATAGCACTGTTTACGCTTTTCTAATCTTGTAACAAAATATTTTGATAAAAAAATTCAGGTTCATAGCTCAGGTACACACTCATCTCGTCCTAGGCAAACAGTTAGCTCCGGTAGGTCTAGGGCTGTGTCTAAGTCAAATTAATGTCTGGAATTCAGTGGCGGATCTAGAATACCACAGGGGGCCCGCTACCGGTCCTAGTTACTGAACTCAATATTTCCTCACGCTTCACGCTCTTGCTGTTTCATTTTGCTTGCAGCAGCCAAGGGGGGGGGACGCTCCCCCCCCTAAATTCGCCTATGGAATTGTCTGTTTGCACCATTAAGACATTTCAATTAGGCCTACCTTCTTATGAACTTGGGATTTTTTTGTAGTTTCATTTCATAAAGGTACCTTTCATTTAATTTTGAAGGTAGCATGATCACTGAGTCGTGGTATGGTTACAAAAGATTACAAGTTTGGTGTGGTAGTTGCAAAAATAGGGTATTTACAAAAATAACTCATATTCTTTTTAAAAGCTTCATAAATCTAAATATCATGTTTGAACAACTTCAAAATGAGCTCTCTCTAACTCTACAGACATAGTGTATACTAGAGGTACACGTCAAAAAGTAATTCAACGGTTTATTTTTAGTGACAACAGCTCGACCAAGGCTTTGAGTTCCGGCAGTAATCCAGTGCCCTTCCCTGTGCCGATCGAATCTCTGAATTTTGACCGGGAGAGAAGTTCAGTTGAACGCCAGCCTATGGTTTATGAATAACAAAAATGTACCTCTGATACGAAACAAAATAATGTCCATTAGGTTGAAATAAATAAAAAAACATAAATAAAAATGTCCTTGAAAACAACAATTTCCGGGGACTACCGCTAGAGTGCTGAGATCCAGCAGGTGCCGAGACAAAGGCGGCCAGACGTAGGAAACTCGGGAGTCAAAATCTGAGATAGCCCTGCACCACAGCCACCAAGCTGAAAAGTGCATATCTTGGAACTAATATTTGTGCTTATAACTTTCGAGTTATCCAAGCAACATCGCTAAGTTCAGCTGCTCGTGTGGCCGTACAGTTTGAACGCTTTTCAAAATCATTTTTCGGCTTAGGACATGCCAAAAAATGACAGGATATTATTCTGGAGCAGCATAACGGCTGTCGGTGCTACACACGCCATATCAACACCGTTTCCCCATTCTTAGCGGACAATTTCTTGCGCTATAGACTAAAGTAAGTTTTACTCGACTACGTGTGGTTTGTCGGGTAAAATGGCGGCTTGGAAACGCAGACGAAGGTGTGCCAAGAATGCTGTGTTCTGATTGGTCAATTAAGCCGTCCGTCATAATCCTGGCGATAGGTCAATTGTAAGATCGATGAATAACTACATTCTATTTCCAACATATCTGCTAACTCTATCATAACTGAAAATGACATCAATGTCTCAAATTTTGACTGGTGCGTTGATATGCTCCACCTTCACATTTGTACAAAACATGAACAAAATCCAAAGCTTCCTTCTTCAGACACCACATGCCAACTTCAGTTTGACGTACAGACAAAGCCATTTTTGTCTCTGGCTTCATGCTGACGCGAGGATTAAAATACCACTTGGTTATTGGTCTTTTTGAATAAGGAATTGTGGCCCATACTTTTGTCTGACAGATGAGCAATGAATTGGTGACTGATCATCTAACTGACACCGACCAGGCACTCTACCAGGAGTCGTTAGTGCAGTTCCCATTGTTGTCGTCACTTGGGTAAAAAATCACAGATAAGTTACAGTAGCAAATCATCACATGCTAACGCATATTTTTTAAATTCTTGTGCATACAGTGAAGCAGCGTTTTGTTATTGCAGTCCAATTTAGGAATATCAAAAATAAACACATGAAGTGGCACGACAAATTCAAGTGATGTAGGCACTGCTGTCTGCTGTAAGTTTTCCTACTAACAATTAGCAGATCACAAGCCAGGATAAATGAATATTTGAGATCAGAAATGAATGGGTTGGAATACAGTGTATATAATATGTGTAATTTTTCTGTAGGTATTAAACCAAGATGGTTTCAGTGTGACAGCAAGTTCACCAAATGTTATGTACAAATTCATATCTTTAAAAAATAGTCTTCTTGGCGTCTTCTGCAAGTATATTTTGTAAAGAACCCCCAGAAACTTAGACGCGTTTCATTCTATGTTGATATTCATGGTGTTTGTAATCAATGGTATCTGTTCAACAGAATTGATTCCAGCGAAATATCAGATATAATGTCAAAGATGGATGGTAGGCACTTTACCAATTTTTTATTCTTTTGCGAATATTTAAAACAGTACAATAACACAGAGAAATATATTTTCGGAAAGATCAGACAGGTTTCCAGATTCAAAAATGGAAGATCAAATTTTATCCATGTCGAAATCTAAGTTACCAGTAAGTGGGTGGTCTTGTGCATTTTTATATAATTATGATTTACATTGTACAATTTTTTGAGTTACTGGGAATAAATGCATATATTTACAAAGTTTTAAAAAAGTAGCAGATCAGTCGGTCAATTTTTTTGACAGGTTGACAACAGTCGCCGACTCCTTTTTGATTGGTCAGACAAAAATTTGGGACCTACACTATAGCTTCAAACCCGCTTCATCGCATGGTAATTACAATGCTCTCACATTGTCAATATGAATCGCATGGTAATTACAATGCTCTCACATTGTCAATATGAATCGCAAACAAATTACTGTAATACACTCCATTAATGTAGACAATTTCCATGACATTGGTTACCTGACGGTGCCTGTGGCTGCACACTGGGAGGGGGAGGCCGGGCAGGGGGCTGTCTACGACCTGCGTCTCCACCAGCTATAAGGCAACAAGGGGAGAAAACTGCATTCAAGACAGACACAGCCTTCACTGATAAAGAAGATGACTACTGACAGTTTAAACTTGCATAAGAAATGTGTGAGTGAGATGTTTCAGCATGAGCCAAAACTGGCATATATGAAAGTATGAATTTTATGACAGATTTACTCTTAATCCACGCTCAAATATTGAGTCCAAAGTTGGGAGAGATTTCAATGTACATAGCTGCTACTTGGTGAGTCGCATGGTTGGCACTCAATGTGTCATAAAACAACAACTAGTACGATTCTTAAGATTTGTAAAAAGTACATGTAGTCAGACTCTGAAATATACAATACGAGTAAAAGTAATCGGACAAAATTTTAAATAAGTATGAGTACAGCCCTAGAAATCCCTTTCGCATTATATTCAGGTTCTCATTCACTCCCTTGCGTACATTCACTACTAAGATAGAGCTCAGAGGAGTAGGAGACACCTTTGTGCAATGCTCAACTGTCAGCTAGTAAAGCCAGGATTCCAATCCGGGTTTCCCCCAACAGGAGCCCAGAGCTCAAACCACTGAACTATGCTGTCTCCTCACAAAATACTGTTTCCCATCATGATGTTTAATTTTGCAAACAGCAAGAAATGACTGGTGGTAACTAGGCAACAATATTCTAATTACAGCGTGGCTTAGCCACCTCACTAGCTTTCCTGTTAATTCCCCTTCATTCTTAGTCTTGAGGGGAGATAACTCTGACGATGAACTCAGCTTCCAGCTAGCCATCACGTAAAATTCCCGGACACTTTGTCTGAATACTTTTGGATTGTACTGTATCCCAGTTTTGCCAAAGGTTTGTGAGTGAAATAATTTAAGAATTCTCGTTCTGATTTGGTAGTCGTCGTAATTACTTGACCTCACCTCACTCTGACTTTTCTCAACTGAAATCTTGCCTATTAATAAGCTGTTATGCATCAGCCCGTTGGTATGACATGAGTAAGAATAAGTGACCTCTTAAACACCATGTGATGGTCATGTGACCAATAGTTAAGTCTGAAATGATCTTGGAAAGCTTGACTGCTAAGAACTAAGCTAACCGGCCCACTATCTAAAAATGTCTTACCATATCTGCAAGTATGCAAGTGCATGGGCTTTTAATTGGAAAGCTCTGGAAAAAGGTTGAACAATGGTGCATGAGCTGATTAGCTGCTACAAAACATTAGTTCTAGAGTTAATAGAAAAACAGCATGTGGCTCTTAAGAGTACATACGAGTCTGATATGATGGCGGTTGCGGTGCCGGTTCTGACCTCTGGCTGGCGATGGATGCCTGGAGGTCTCGCATTAGCTCCTCTTTCTCCGTCTTACGGGCGAAACAAAGGTCACTGACCTTATTTTGGAACTTGACCAGCAGTTGAGTTAGATCATTGTAGAACTGAAATAAACCCGGTTGAAGCAGTCAAAGCACGAAGCTGGATGAAAAACATTTTTAAAAAGGTGACACACACTCAGTGTTTTATACAAATTTGAGTGAACAAATAATTGATAAAAATATTAGCAAAAATGCGTTTGAAAAATGATGGGAGTCCCGTAGAACACAACCCATTTATTTTTGTTTCAAACAACAGCTTATAAGCATTTGGGACCAGCCCTGCTGACAAACGAAAACTGACAGAAGTTAATCAGCAACAAGACCTAAAAGTGAGGATATTTCTTATAAATAAACAGAGGCTGAGAGATTTAATTGCTTTTTAAAAATAATTGTGTGGAGCGTAAATTTCTGACTTGACTCTCGAGTCACTTTTCATGAAACAGTCGTCATGGATACTCTCAATAAGGTCAGAGGTACTTAACTTTGGCCAGATCACCCTAGTGTAACACTATATCTGACTCACGGTTGTTTCGAGAGAACATCTTATACCACAATATATAATGATTGCCACTGAGCTGTGATTCGATGGCTATTAACAGTGTTTGCTTATGGCAGAAAGTAGCGCATACAGTACGCGCCAAAAGTGTTCAGACAAAATGTCCCAGATATCTCAGTCATGACAGTTGAGCAGAAGTCAAATTCATCTCTCATGACCCGAGAATGAAGGGGAATTGACAGGAAAATAAACAAGGTGACTAAGTGGTTCTGTAATTAAAGGTTTGTCGCCATAATAGTCATTACCAGTTATTTTTGTTGTAAACAGAACTAGCTGCCATGTCGACAAACAGTATTTTGTCTGATTACTTTTGCCTTGTACTGTAAAGACCCACAACACTCTCTCATTCCACCTCTTTTGTATATAGATCAAGGTATCTAATTACAGTAGACATTTCTTCTAAAAATCCAGGAAATTAACCAATAAATGGCAGGAGTTCTCAAAAGTCGATGTTGCATGCTTCCTCCCTTAGTGTGACCCTGTGACGTAGCGGGGGTCAAGATGATGTCATAAACGCACCATCATCTCTGTTCATGACATTGGATGCTTTTCTAAATGCAAATGGGTTCCCTTATTCTTCTTTATCTAGTGTCGCTTTTATTATTAACTACTTTGGCATTTTCCAGTCAATCACTAGATTGTTTTTCATGCGCAATCAGTGATAGCTTATTCGTTAAATTCACTGAGAGAAGCTTTGTTGTGCGACCTGGTGAAAGCTCTATATCTGGTCTTGTCCTCAATCTCCTTACAATGTTCAGCCATTCATTGTTAGTATTTTATAACATTAAACTTGCCCCAAGATAAAAAGTCGAATGCAGCTTCACACTACCTAAAAACCTGTTAAACACAAATCATACAAACCACCCCTTGTTCCTAAACACAAATCATACAAACCACCCCTTGTTCCTAAACACAAATCATACAAACCACCCCTTGTTCCTAAACACAAATCATACAAACCACCCCTTGTTCCTAAACACAAATCGTACAAACCACCCCTTGTTCCTAAACACAAATCGTACAAACCACCCCTTGTTCCTAAACACAAATCATACAAACCTTGTTCCCCTTTCTTACCTTGGTGCCCTCTTGAAGATTGCTCTTCAATTCGATGAAACTATCGTAAGCGGCAGCTAAATCCCGTAATATTGCTTCTCGACTTGCGGCACTCTGATTGGATGATTTGTCTTTACAAAACTGGTCATTGGCACTCTAGAACAATTAAATGATTAAGTTTTAATTGACAGTGAGTATTACATGAGGCAAAATACGACTCTGGATTTTTAAAAATCATTTTGATAATTTGAAGGTAGTTAGCGTCAACTCAGAAACAGTCAAAAAGACAAATTTCTGACAACATTATTGAATGAGTGTCATACCAGAACAGGCAGATAAATGTACCAGAACAGGCAGATAAATGTACCACAACAGGCAGCTAAATGCCATTTCCATTCCTGTCCAATTGTCCAAAATGATGTCGCAGTGCACTCACATTTCTAAACAATCATTGGCCAGTCTTAACAAACCTAACTAGAATATCTTATTCATTGAGTTGAAGAACAATACACCAAAAATGAAGATGGATGCAGACAACTCTCAAGGAAACCAGAACAGACGGTGTGTTGATACTTATAAAGTTACTAAATAAAATAGTCCAGGTGAACTATAATGGCGAAGAGCAACATTGCTAACACATCAAGTTGATCAAGGTAACTGTATGGGTCTTCACACAAGACCGCTGACATAAAGCAAGCATTTAGCACAATAGCCAAACAGCTTAATTTACTATAAAACTTGTCACAGTAAAATCTCACCAATTTAGGACACAGACGGCCGACTAGCGAAACTTTATTTTATCATTTTTCCACAAAAAGACAATTTGTCCCACATTAATGCTTTTCCATGTATCAGTGCTATACCTCAGCTACTATCAGATATTTTGAAAAAGTGTGACCAATCACTTACAACAATAGAGGCATTTTTGTGAAATGAAAAAAGGTCAATTTTGGTAATTATTTTTGTCTGAAATTGGTGAGATTTTACCGTTCTCGCCAAATTAACTTAGAACACCTAGAGGTCCACTTGTCTTCCAGGCCCTCAGAGGTTGACACCCCAAATACACACCTGTATCCTGCTACAGAGGTCTTCTTGCCTTCTGCAGCTATCATTCACCTGTTGTCTCAATGGCTGATAGATCTTGTCTAACTCTGCCATTGACAGAGCTTCCTCATTCAGGGCACCATCCTGAGCTAATGCATTCATGAACTTGGAGCCTGAAATGACAACAAAGCTCTTGACTGTGCAATGGACCACAATGCCATCTTCGAAGTAGACTGTTTCCACGTACAATTCTTGAATAAGGTAATTGATAATTTCTATTATTTTAAAGGAGCATGACACCCAAAAAACAACCTAATTTAGATCGAGTAGTTCTACTCCATAACGTCACGTACGGTTGCGTTACCTGACACCTGACGGAGGTGTTGAAATTATCCAATAATGTAATTGGTTTCACACGCAGTCTGTTCAGCAGTTCACAACACAAGTTACTCGTGTCAGTTTATTGCTTGAATACATCGTTTTACACCTGTCCAATAAATCATCAAACTTCGATGTAAAACCCTTAAAAATACACCGAATTTTTATAAAAACATGTTGTTTTATTTCGCTCTTACGGATTTATCGGTATTTGGACACACCGTAGGCTGTTCTGCAGGCCAATAATGTCCGTAGCAGAAGTTTGGTGTCTGCTCGGAGATAAATTCGAAGTATTTTCCGTGAGATACAGACGGGAGAACCTAAATCTGTGTTGTTTAGTCATATGATTTTTTTTAGTTCTAAACACAAAATGCTTGTTATCCTGGCCAGTGGCTCAGAGCCCGATCAGGCCCGTCGCGGCCAGCCGGATTGACTACGGTTATCCCGGCCAGTGGCTCGGAAACTGATCAGGCATCACGAACATAAACCAGCCAAAGTTCAGTGCAAACTAAACTTCCAGTCAAGAAAATACTACACTAGTGAGCCAAAGTAATATACACATGATCATGTTGGTGAATTAGCCATGATACTGCAAATTTACTTACTCGTCGGGGATTGCAAATTCAGGTTCAGCTTTGGCCACAGCACCGACAGGGCAGAAGTTGTACATTGACAATCATTATTTGAGTAATGTAAATGTAAATAAAGATTCCCCTAACACCTGGCCGTGGGATGGAAATCGAGATGTTTCACAATAGTTTCTGCCAGCAAACACTAAATTAGCATGAGCTCACACGGCCTCGGTGTCCCATCAATTAGTTTTATTGCACCTCAGTAAAGTCGGTAAAGCAGTGATTTATTCATTGCTGGCTTCTGAAATCATTTGCACTCACGAACACTCCAACGGCATTACAAATTGCATCTAATGAGACAGACTTTGTTTCAGTTTTGTATTGGTTAGGGTGAGAATAATTCATTTTGAAACAGAACGCTCAGTAGATAAACGTCAACATGGCAACTCGCAATTCCGACTTAGGACGAGCTAGAGCTCACTTCGCAAATGGAACGTTAAGTTTCACAGGCTATCAATTCGAACAGGAATACAGTGATGAAGAAATACTAGAGAGGCGCCGTGAACAAGCTCAGACAATGGAACGTACGGATAGTTATTTGCGGGTAAGCCGGCATTCGCCAGGCACTACGTCCGCAGGCCACAGTCACGGAGATGTTTCACCGCCTCATACTTGCTATTTACAGCGTACTTCTCATTCTTCACTACTACGAGCCACTTCCTAAGTATTTTGGGCTCTCGAGGAAGTCAAAAAACAATATACCCGCTTTCCTCGCAGCTGCATAGTTCGGACAAGCGGGAACGATGCACCGCAACATAGCGGCATTCACTCTGCAGATGAACCACTGACATCGCTAGCGTCGTTTCTCACCTTCCTCACAGGTTAACGAAACACCTCTTGGCAAGGTAAGGTCGACCGTAAGTGAGGCGATGAAGATATAGAGCGATTAAGATGGCAAAAAAGACTAATTAAATCGGGTGGCATTCTCCTTTAACAATACCAAAAGCGTCATTTTCCCTCTTTTCGTTCTTTTCTTAAACATTTTTTATTTCCACGGCATTAAGAAATATCGCCGTAGAAACATATCTGTAGCTTGGCTAATTATGTTGCAAAGTCCTTCGACACACTTTATGTATGGGCCATTTTAATGTTCAGTTAATTTCTGAATATGTATAAGTGCCTAACATTTCAAACCATAACAAAGTAGAAGCATCCAACTATTATATCACCATCTTCCCACAGACACAACTGGCCAAACTTGTCAAGTCATCATATGAGCATGGATGAATTTATTATTGCTATTTGACTTGTTAAAAGTTATTATGTCTCATCATAGATTAGGGACAACAGATTTGCAACTCCGACGTTTTCTTGCGAAATATCCTAGAAGAGGCACCACCCTCCTAAATTACCAATTTCAGTTTCTGCTTAGTGTATTGTGATGGAAATTTCTCGCATCTATTTTACTGTCTAGTACAACGGAAAAAAAATTGATGTTGAAACGCTGTTGAAAGTTTTCCAATATTAGAACTGTTGGTATTGTGAGTACTTTTGGCAATGCTACTGGTCATGTAATTGCAAAATTCAAACTTCAGTGCTGTGGAAACTTAGTCCTTTACATTTCGCCTGTGTGGCCAAACACCCGACCACACAACAGCCAACCATGATTAGCAAACGACGTACATGCTAATTTTGTCAGGTGTTGCTAGTGAATAATGACACCACAGCTCATGCGCAAGATCAGATTTCATCCATTGAAAATACACAAAGTTGGCGGTCTCATTAGAAGTGACACACAAGGTACTCAACTACTACAACTACTCAATCGATAGCAATATCAATATCAATATCCATCAACACCACTATCAATATTAACCAATATCACAATACCCTTAACCTACTCATGTCACACTTGGCCTCCTTGATCTCCATCTCCATGGCCTCCCTCTCTGCCTTGATAGCTTCCACCTCCGACATGAGCTGACGGAGGTCCTTCACAGCCTGACTGTTCTGCACCGCAGCAGCAGGACTGGCACTGGGCAAACTTTTCTCAATGTCTCTCTGCGGACACAATCATAAGTCAGTGATTAGTAACAACAACACCACCACCACCAACAGCAACAATAACTGTTTAGGACAACAACAACAACAACAACAACAACAACAACAACAACAACAACAACAACAACAGAAGTTGCAGAAACATCAACGATTGCAAGACTTGGGAAGAAGAAATTCAATGAATCTGACCACAGTTCATCACACGGCCATAATTTGGGGAAGTGGAGAATAAGTCAAAATGACTAACATACAACAGATTAAGCAAAAAAATCACAATAGTTAGTGATAGTCTCTATTTTTGTAAAGTGAGTCCGTGGTGCGACATTTTACAGGGCTTGGAATGACCAATGACAAAAAACGCGGAAACTTTGAAACTTTTACGGCCCAAATCATCGCCCGATAACCAGCCTAGAACTGGTCAATGTGAACCTCTCCCCGACAAAAATCGGGAGGACTAAAAAAAAACGTTACCACCATCAGTAGCATGCGTCTGCGTCCTTTTAGCTCGCCCGTCTACTCCCAACCCACACATTTTTGGCTGCAGAGCGGTAGTATTTGTCGCCGCGCTTAACAATAACACGAGACGCCATTGAAAATCACACCACGCTATCCCAGATGCCCCGGCAATGTTGACAATTTACGTTCCTCCGAACATAAAGAGCAACTTCCGCTTTTCGAGGTGAACGTCGTCTGCAACGCCGCGGTAAGAAAGGAATTTGCCGCGGAAATTTTATATCAAATCCGATTTTTTTACGCGGAAATATTATAAAAAAAAGTGGAAAGCACATTTGAAAGAAGCGGAAATCCGCGTTTCCGCGGAAAATTCCAAGCCCTGATTTTACATGCTCACTTTTTCAAAGTAGAAAATTCAGCCGAAACGAGCAAAAATGATGCGAGGTTCATTTCTTCATGCATCACTAAGCAAATCATGGCATTCTAAACCTTGATTACCCTTGATTTGGTGCATTCAGACATTTTTGAGTTAGTTACTGCAGGTCTCAAATGAGTCGGGCTAGAGACCAGAACTAACTACCGTATTCCCCCAAATAAGTGCCCATGCCCCTATACGCGCGACCAGAACTACCGTATTCCCCCAATAAGTGCCCATGCCCCTATAAGCGCCCCCCACGCGTTTTCAGACTTTGCTAAAATAAGCGCCCAGTCTATGCCTTACCTACAGTTCTAAAATTCTACAGTAACGTCTTCAATTTATCAATAAGATCCGACAGTCCGGAAAAAACCATTGTGCACGGAATTTGTAGACCACAAGCCTCGCCGCTATGTCGGTATTTAGCCGTGACTATACACTCCAAAACTCCGCCGTGCTTTAAAAAGAACGCAAAAGTTTTGCTGATCTTGCGATGGACGTGTCCTATTATGGTCTGGCCTTTCAGAACAGACGCAACGTACTTGTCAAGGGGATTGTATTGTATAGGTTTCCCATACAGATCTTATCCCTCAACTGGAATCCAAATTTCTTTGTTCACGTAAAAACCGTGAATCGAAGGCAAATAATAATTTGACTTTTGTTAAAAGCATGTGATCAGGAAGCACATAAACAAAATGTGGACAATCTAAAAAACCTACTTCACTTTTGCTGAGTAATTCAAAGCCCTGTTTGTGGGTGTTGTACTTCTCTTTCACGACATTGTCTGCCTGGATGGCATTGTTGAGAATGGTGCGGTACTTGGACCCCTCCGCTCTGATAGTCTCTGTCAGCTTGATAGAGGGCGTTCTCGTCCACCGTTCTTTAAACTGGGCTTTCAGTTGGTCATCCGAAGCTTGCTCTTCATCCATCATGCGAAAGGCCTTGAGAAATGAAACAAAATAAAAGCATGCCGTTAAATTGTCACAAAAACTTAAGGTTACGTGAAACCCTTGAAAACGTTCAAACTTCAGAACATCATATCTTAGAGACGGCAGATCAGATTTAAACGAAACTTTCACAAGTTGTACGTTACGCACTGTTCTCCAAAACGCTGCTAGGAACAATTGTTTTTAAAGCCTTTAACATTGGCATGAGGTGCTATTAAATTTTGGGACTTTCAGGATTTTTATAAAAAAATCAAACCTTGCATAAAATGAAAAGGAAATGATTAGAAAACAGTAAGTGTACAATATTTTTGAGATATCCTCTTGAGCGTTTTATCAAAAGAAATTTGGCCGCATTAGAAGCAATGTCGTTTTGCAATGACTGTGCCTTAAGTTTTATTTTTTAGTAAATGTTAAAAGAAAGACATGGTCTCGTGACAAAATTTATGGAAGAATGGTATGAATCTTTCTACTTTGAGATAAGACATCGATCAACATAGTAAACAGTTGCAAGTTTAGAGACATTTGGTGAATTATACGTTGTTAGTAAGATCTCTTATAACCATAAGAGCTTGTGGTCTATGTGTATACAGGGGGTCAAGTAACATAACCCCTTGAAAAAGTAGGAAAATGGGAAATTCTCAGTAATAGAAAAAAATAGGAATTTCACGGAAAAGAAGGAGAAAATAGGAGTCTCTCTAAAAAATAGGAAAAAAATAGGAAACTTGACATCCACCATTCTGTATGTTGGGCATTAACTCTTAACATCCCTTACCGCCCGACACCGCCTTGCAGGCTTAATCCCATACCGCCCGAGTCCGCCTGAAAATACTTGTTGACAGTGAGTCACTTTCACATGGTTATTTTAAGCCCAAACGGTGCTCTTTAGTAAAGGAGATAGTAAAATGAAACACTTCCTTTAATGGCGGTTATAAACATCGTGACTTGCCGATTTTTTCCCTTAGTTTGAAGCGACTTTTTTTGAATTTTTTGAATGTTGACATCACGCCAAAATGGACGATTCAGAAGGTGAAATAGATTCAGAGTTTATCCAATTGATCCAGAATTGTCTTGAAGGTAAAAATAATGAATTTGGTGAGGAAAATCAAGAGTGATATTTCAGTGTCATCTGTACAAACAAGCGACATAAAAGCAACAACAATTTCGCCGATAGCGATGAGGAAGATGACTTGCCTTTCACGGTCTGATTTTCTCAGGTAAAATGATTAAAATGCAAGAAATTTGAGTAACTACACAAATTTAGTAATGAAGATGCATATCTATGGAACCTGTCTACACTTCCTGACATTTTCATGGAGATCACTTCATAATTAAACAAGTAAAAAAGAACTTAGGGTCGTGTGTCCACTTATCCTAAATTTTCCTGAAATCCTTATGGGATTTTGGCCTACTACTAGGGAAATGCCTTATGGGATGTTAAGAGTTAATAATATGTGCTTATATGTTATGTTAATCAAGAGAATTAATAGTCCATCTTTTAGTTTCGTAGGATTCATCAAGAAAGTAATTAGAGTGGAAGAAGCTAGTCTCACAAAAATGTACTAACTAAAAAAATGTGACCCTCTGTATAACTTTAACTGGTTTTGTTCAATTAAAGAAACACGCCAGTTAATCTTAAAGCTACGTTATCATGGCAGTTATTATAATTGTCATAGTAGACCAAATAAGCAAAATGTCCTAAAAAGTTTCGAGGGGAAATACCACTAAAAGTATTCAGTTCAAAGGAGTCAATTGCGCTGTGAAAGAAAGCAGAGGAAAGAAGGTAACAATGAGTGCCATTATGAGGCGCTGCTGCAGAGATCAAACCCACCCAAACATTTAATGGTGTCGAAGAAATAGCATCACATACCTTTGTGTTTTACTGGGACACGCAACAACTTCAAAGAAATGTTTTAGGCACATTCTCCACTGAATCTAAATTCCCCCAGGTTTCTTTTCATTTCCACCTTCAATTAACTCTTATGAAACTACACAGGTTTAAAAGTATTTTAAAGACATCAGCAGTGACACTACTAGTAAGAAGAAAACATTTGACAAATCAGTCATTTACAGGGCTCTGGGTTTTGAGAAACAGCTTGACATGTTATTCAATGGAGGAGTTCTCAAAAAGTGGGACCCATGTAAGCCACTATTTCCAACACACCCCTGCCATACCTCAATACACACCCCTGCCATACCTCACTACACACCCCTGCCATACCTCACTACACACCCCTGCCATACCTCATTGCACACCCCTGTCATACCTCATTATACACCCCTGCCATACCTCATTGCACACCCCTGCCATACCTCATCCAGAATCTCTTTATTCCTCCCAAGCAGTTCGGGTAGATCACTCATCAGCTGATTTAGGATGCCGACCCCACCCTCCGACTGCAATGTACGCGCCTTCTCAGCCAGCGACGAGGGAAGCTGGTTACCGGACACGTCTTCAATGGCTGCCGGCAGATTCAGCGATGCTAAAACACTAGAACAATAGTCTTGTATGAAAAACAAGAGAAAGCAGATTTAGTGATTTTTGAGAAAAGTGGTAAAATATCTCTAAAAAAGTCAAATTTCATCAACCTTTAAGGTGAAACTGTGAAAAATGAAAACATAGAGTAAGGAATTTGATAAAACAGATAAGAAGCAGGTCCTGGAGATTACGAACCGTAAACACAGTAACCAAGATCAACAAAACCAGCTGTAAGACTCCGGTATTGCAACCTGCTCATTCAGAATAGAAAGGTCCAAAATGGTTAGCAGTGTTACCTGTTTAGCATTTGTGTCTGTTCTCTTAATCGTCCCACTTCAAAATTAACTATGGCTGACTTCCTGTTGTCGAAGCTGACCAGACCTTCATGAACCGCCAAAGGAACCAGTTTCTCAAAGAGATCTGAAACGAGCAAAGCAACAGCCAAGGTTAGACTAGCAGAAACTGGTAAATTGTTTATAGAGCATCTCGCTACGAAACAAGGAATATCACGAAATAATCGACGCTTAGCAGGCTTGCTGTAAAGCGATGCAATTAGTCTGTGACACTTCTGTTTTGTGAAGTTCAACTGGAAATTAAGACAAACCCAAATGAACTACACATAAGTTGCTAATTTAATAAGATCGATTAAACTGAACGATTATCTGAAGTAAAATTTTCCTCATTCTAAACATTGAGAACTCAAAAGCTTTGGGGGTAATAAGGAATTATATGAATAGTTTCATAATGAATAATATTCCTAAAATGCAACAATTTCGTCTGTTCCAGATGCATTTCATAGACCCCCAAATTCAGCAGGAAGTTTCACAGATAACTATTTAGTGAACAAATATAAAAACAAGTTTGGTCTTTAGATATCACACCAACACCATTTCCATGTTAAAATTCATTTTCATGTGACCTTGAACGTAAGGTCAAAATCGACTGATGCCTGTAGATGGCCACTTACATCTTGGTACAAATATGAACAAAATCTAAAACTTTCTTCAAGAGATATCACGTCAACATTGTGTGACATACGGACAGATGTAAATAAACCATTCCTCACTCCGTGTCAACGGGCCATGGGGGACTACAACCACATATAATGAACAAATAAATAAATAAATAACCTTGGAAGCGACTACACATGGGTGCCGCCAGTGGTAGAGGTTTGGCTAGCGCTGCCTTCCCAATGGGTTGTAGTGTTTTGACGTCAGGCACTGTGTCGTGGTAGATGAAGTTGTTGTCCTTCTCCGCCGCTGCCAGCGCTGTATTCAGTTTGGCCAGCACTTCGGAGAAGTCCACGCAGGTGCCGCCTCGTGTATCGGCCGCGCGCAGCAGTTCGACACCATGCTAAAGTCAGAGTGAAGGTTGCTAGAGCTCAGACATTCTCAGCAATCTTTGTAAAAGAGATACTCAACTTTGTTTAACGTAATACAGAATGGAATTAAGATAATTCTTCCGTAAGAAGATGACAAACTTGGTGGAAAGAGGATGCCCAAGACCAAGGCCCAATCACAGCAACGAGATCATTACCAGTGGGCAAATATGCCCTCGTTTACAAGCCACAGCAAAGAAAACAAATTTGCTACATTCTGTGATCGGGCCACAAAGAAGCAAAAAGCCTCCATCAAATTCGTACAAAGCTCGAGCAATATCTTACACAAAATGAGCCGAATCTGTTTTACAGCCAGCCTGCATGCCTTATACTAGAATAACACGTCCCCAACCAAAGTGTACTCTATAGTTTTACAAGGTTCTTACTGCTTTGGATGCCTTTTGTTTATTAAACTTCAAACATGGGGGAGCAACTGAACAAATAAACAAAACGTGGCAGCACCAGACGGCATCCTGAACACTTACAGTTTGATTTTGCCCATATCACTAGAGACAATGACTTACAATCACTGTTTGCAAAGCTCAGACTGACAAGCTTCACTCACCTTTAGTCGTGCTATCTCCTCTCCGTAACTCTTGTTCGCCTTTGCTAACTGACTGCTGTAGTACTCAGCTAGACCATGGTATGCTGCCTGCTTACCAGCCACTGCAGAGACCCACTCCTGAAGAGTTCAAAGGTCACTTACAATCAAAGCATGCCTTAATTTTGTCATGAAGAGTCAAGAATGGAAACAGTAAAAGTAACAGCAAATATGTTCCTATGTGTTGGAGTACAGTGACGATGACTGGGTAATTTTCAACCAGCAGTTTTGTAGCATCAAGTTGATGGAGACTCTCAACAACTTGAAATAAAAATCTAATTATATTCCCTTTTAACTTAATATTAAGACCTACTACTAATTTTACTATATTCACAGCGGTAATTTAACTAGACCCACTGCTCAGTTGCAAGGAATCGTGTTTGTTCAACTTGCCACTAAGGCACTAATAAAATTTATAAACACAATAATTGAATTTGTTATGTTGAAACTTTTGGGAATGGCATTGAGTCAAACATAGATTATCACTGCAAGAGTATAATGGCAGTTATGGTTGTTATGGTAACATCTCACTATTTCTGACAAAACTGGAGGCCAAAATTGATCTTTTTTCCTTTTTAAAAGCTTCTTATATGGTTGCCAGTACTCACAATTTCTCAAACATTGTATGATGGAAGCTGTCGTATAGAACTTAAAGATGATAAAAACATTTATTTAGTCCTACTTACCTTCTACGAAAAACTGAAAGATTAACTTGTCAGCCCTATTGCGTCCTAAATTGGTGAATTTACTCTGAGGCTAATCATGAATTAATCAGTCTAAAAGTAAACAAATACATTTAATCCTCAACCAGGTTCACATGACAAGCGTATGTTCTCACACAATTTTGTAGTTTTCTGAACCAAAAGTACTTTATTTGTCTTTGAAAGATTAATTTAAGCCTGACATTACTGTACTCATCCGTGTTACCTCAAACCGCACATAAATTAGGGAACTAAAACATTAGGGGATGTGCACTGAAAGCTGAAATTTTTTAAAAGTCTGGAGTGGGTGATTACCCAAACGGTCAGGTTAACAATCACAGAGATACACTGACGCCAGACTACACATGCAAAATAAAAAATCAGCGGATTATTGACGATGCAGTAAGGGGCTTAGTATCTAGAATATAGTGATACTGCACAGTAGTCCAGTAGCGTGACGATAGATTTTTAAATTTTCTGATGCAAAACTTATATGCAAATAATGAGCCGTCCATGTGCTGCTTACGCGAATGCTTTCTTCATAGTTTTAAAACAAGTACGACAATAGAATACCATGCGCCAAGAGCGACCTTTCATATCTCCTTTAGCAAAGAGCAGAATACGGGCATTGTCATGCCTGAAACTGACTGATAATTACTAAGATAAGTCTGCCGAGACGCACGTTCACATTGACATGGCACTTTTAAGGAAATTTTGGTCATGTACATTGCAGGTGGTTGGTAAGTGCATGGGCGCTTAATGGTCAAATTTGGAAATTTTGAATATAGGTCGAAAGTGGAGAGTGTGGGTGATAACCTAGAGGAGTGCGGTAACTAAACAAGACCGTCATCAGATTGACAGCCTCATTGAAAAGATACTTCATGTCAGTATTTGAGTAGTCGACATCCTCAAAAGTTAATGTTCACTGACCTTCGGCAAGACTTCCTTCACTGTGTACAGCTGCGTCAGCTTCAAGGCTTCGGCGAAGAAGTCTGAGCACTGGTTGGCTATCTTGGCCACAATAGCTGGCTTCATTTTGTCTGACGAGAGAAATGATTTGCATAAAAGTACACAGGTTTGCCTTCTTCAGAGGCGTGAATAAAACCAAGAAAAAAACAGATAAGTACATGCAAGCAAAGACATTTGTTTTCAAAACTGTCCAGCTAAAATATAAGATACAACGGTTTTGTGACAGTTAATTTCTACACTACTTTTTTAATGAGTTTCCTATTTGTTTTATAATTCTGAGAAAAAATAACAAAAAATGAAACCAAAACCGATCTGAAACCAAAAAGTGGCAAGTTATTATAGCCTTAATTTTGACAACACCAACAGTGTCTCTTTGTCATGATTTGGTTGAAAGAAAAGCAGCCTCATTATCACTTACCTATACCAGTCATAGGCCTAAAAACAATGATCAGACAATGGTGTTTTTGTTAATCTTCCATTCCACTAAGGATGTACCCAAATCTGGTAAAACTCACCTTTTGACGCTTTCTTGTAGATACTCTCTTGTCCCTGTGCCAGCATGACAGCATGCAGGGCGTTCAGAATGTCTGGATAGAGGTCAGGGGTCGGGTCCTGCTGCACGCTGGACAGTACACTGTCTTTGAGGTGCTTAAAGATGCCCGCTGATTGCTGAAATGCAGAACACATCACAACCTGGTACTCCATAAACTGGACAGTTAAGAGGCCATGTGATCGATGACTCATCATTAAACGTAGATTGAAAAGTTAAAAAGTAAGTTTTTCCTCCGACTCTCTTAATTCCCGCAGCGGTAGTTAAAGAGAGGTTGTCGGTGTTAAGGCCGAAAATGCATTTTTGGAATTACTATCTGATGGGATAGACTTCTTGAAGTTATTAGAGTTGACCAGCACAACAAAACAACAAAATCTGTTGCGTTGTTGTCAGTTTATTACAAATCATCAATTGTTGCAGTGGCCTGCCGACCATTCGCTGAAATTGAGGCTTGTGACTGTACCAGATAAATATGTTTAAAATACTCAGCCATTTATAGAGTGGGGTTTACCTCCAACAAAGCAAAGAACTGCGACTGCAGGGATTGTGAGAGTGATTCCACGTTGAAGCTAAGCTCGGAAAAGTAATCAACAGTTAGATGATTTTTAACTTGTTTTTTCCAAGTTTCACATTAAGTTGGCATATCAAGTTGAACATATAATTGCTGCTCCCACTTGAAATATTTTTGATTAAAATTCAAGAGGTAAAAGTAATTTTTGAATTTTTAAACCAAGCCTTCTTCTTCTTCCATTCCAACAAGACCTACACTACGCATTATACACAAAAGCAAACGGGTCTACGGTAACCACACCCGCCTGTAACCACACCCGCCTGTAACCACACCCAAATTGTCTTGACTTGAATATTTTTTGCCGTCCACAAGAACTTGCGAACTGCAAGTGGAATTTCAGTATTAATATGTAAGTTTTGCGAATGGTACACAGGTCTACTGCGTGGTAATTCTTCACCTATATGATGGACAAATGGAAATTTATTTTGTCAAATTTCTCAACAAAAATGAAAAAAAAGAAAATTCTAGCCTATTACTAGCTTTGTTTGTACCATATAGATGTCATAACACCACATTTGGTCAAGTTCCTTTCACGTACGCCAATGTAATCAGCCATTTAAAAATTACAATTTTGACAACTATTTAATGCGAAATAAGTTAGCAATTATGGTAACCGCACCCACACGGCACCTGTCACCACACCCACCTGGTACAAGTAACAACACCCACATGGTAGCAGTAACCACACCCACTTTACACCAGTAACTACACTCGCATGTAACCACAACCACCCGACACTTGTAACCGCACCCACATAGTACCCGTAACCATACCCACCTGGTATCAGTAACCACACCCACTTTATACCAGGCGCTGTAACCACACCCACCTGTAACCAAAACCACCCAACACTTGTAACCACACTTACATAGTACCAGTAACCACACCCACTATATACCTGTAACTACACCCGCATGTAACTTCACCAGCATGTAACCACATTCACTTGACACTTGCAACCACACCCACACTGTACCTGTAACCACACCCACCTGGTATAGTTTTGCAGCCAGCTTGAGGCCATCGTCATCGTCAGGATTTTGCACGGCAGCAACCTGACTTTGAAGAGCGGCGATGTTAAAAAGTACACAGACCTTTTCATACTCGGCGGAGGAGATGGCTTGTAATAGAATAAGCATGGCATTAATGTTTAATCTAGCAATGTGATTATGTTGACAGTTACTTACAGAGATCCAGGATTTTTAGAACCAGTTTTGAATGAGAGGCAACAATCTGGCAAAATCCAGGATGCAGAAACCGTATACGTGACTATTGCCTAAAAATACATACACACAACTTTCATAGCTTTTTAGAGAACAATTCCACAAATGTTTTAGAAAGTTCATTCCTGTCCTAAAACAGTTACTCAATAACTTAATTTTTTTTAATTGTTTAATCCTCAACTGAAATTTTGCAGCTAACAAGTTGACAAGAATACTCCAGTAATAACAGAGATGGTCCGTTATTTAAAAGTCAACAGTTTTGTTGCAGATATACATACGGAAATCTTTGGTTTAAGATGCAGTTTGTAATTCCAAGCCACCACACAATCAAATATTTTTAGATATTCATAAATGCACCAACAACTGTGCTATAAAAAGAAAGCTCCACTCAAATGATGCCAATTAGTGTGGCCAAATAGCGCTGTTCAATAGTCCATGATTTCGATTTAACAACAATCAGTGAATGATGCTCATTGTAAAGTGGATGAAACTAATTTAGGTACCACCAAATTAATGGGACTATTGCCAGAATGTGTGAATCGTGCTTGTAGTATGTATCATAACTTCATGACTACAATACGTTTACCGTATTCACCCCAATAAGCGCCCCCACGCATTTTCAGACTTCGCTAAAATAAGCGCCAAGTCCACGAATGTGTATGTGCGAAAAATGCCTTATCTACAGTTCTAAAATTCTACAGTAACGTCTTCACTTTATCAATAAGATCCAGCAGTCCTTAAAAATCATTGTGTGCAGAATATGTAGACCACAATCCTCGCCCATATGTCGGTATTTAGCCGTGACTATACACTTCTAACTTCTGCCGTGCTTAACGCCAAAGTTTAGCTAATCTTGTGAGGAATGTGTCCCATTATGGCCTGGCATTTCAGAACAGACGCAGCGTACTTGTCAAATGGATTGTATTGTATCTTTCCCGTACAGACCTTCTCTCTCAACATTAATCCAAATTTATTTGTTCATGTGAAAACTACGAATCGATGGACTAATAAAAATTGACCTTTGTTAAAAGCACGTGGCCAGGAAGCGTGCGCTACATACATGTACCTGTCATCGAAGACATTAGTCTTCGGGAACTATCGATTCATGAAAGGGGTAGCATAGCATCGGCAAGAAATAAATATTGCCACTAATTTCCAAAAGTTTCTAATACCATAAAAAACATTCTCGTTATTTTTAAGAGGAATTATTTAATTAATCATAATTGGTGTTTTTAAAGTCATAATAATCCACTTACAGCGAACACTTCCCAACCCTTACACCCCCCGAATCTCCCAGAAAATAAGTGTTACACTGTCACGCATCCAGTTATCCGTTGACTCACCGAGACAATTCTCGAACATTCTTTCGCAGACGAGATCAACAAGTGCTAAATAAACATGTTCTGCTTTACTGCTTGTGTTACTTTCTTTAGTTACAATGCACACCTAGAAGATTGCGTTTACCCTGGCAAATGAACTCTGATGACACGCACGTGCTCGCTCACTCACACAACACGCATACAAACTTCAAAACAAAGGTTACGTGACAACAACGCACTGTGTTCGTCCAGAGATTTTTCTCATGTTATGGGGTACAATCTAGAGCAGATTTGGACTTAATATGCAGTTAATTCCGACTCCATGAGAACTTAAAAATCTTATAAGGACGCTATTTTGAAAACTTAGTTAGGACTTCAGGTAACTTGTTATGTCGAAACTGCATTTTCGTTCAAGAATTTAAGTTGCTCTATCAGCAATTGCGAAGCAGCGACGCATCAGTCGGCAAGTTTTTGACCTGGGATTTCAGCACAGTTTTCTAAAATATGATCGTAATTTAACAATGAAGCTCGATAGCAATGCACCACAATTTTGTAGAAAGTCTGTCATAGGTTACAAATACCTCACAGAATGTAAATTTGATGAATCCTAGCTTATTAGTTTTCAGCCATTTCAGAGACCGGATTTCAACCGGCTTAGGCTATAATTAGCACCCCCCTCCTGAAATGACTTTTTTTAAGCGGCCTGGGCGCTTATTAGGGGGAATACCGCAACAAAATCACACTTGAAGATCTACACAAAAGCTGTTACCCAATGTTGCTTTCCCAGCTAAGAAGGATCCCTTGTCGAAGGCATCTTGCCACTTGAATGTGATCCTGATCTGATTTTCTGCGATAGGTAGTTTGGACTCAATGGCAACAAGTTGGTCATAGTACCTAAAATAATATGTTAATAATATGTTAATAATATGTTAATAATAACTAATTTGCAATCTTCCCTTCAATAAGAAAGTAATTTGGTGGAAGAACAATGCCAACTAAAAATATTGTGCCTGCACAATCCTGAGTGATAGCTATTGCAACCATTAACACACAAACTGCAATTTGGTAACAAGGTGCCCGCGGCCATTACTTGGTTAGTCAGTTTTCCGCAGTGTTCTCCACATCCTGTTTTGACTCGTCACTGCATCAAGTTTGAATTTTGCCGTGACGAGTTCGACTTAGTTATGTAAAGTTTGAAAATATGAGAATTTTTTGTCCAAAAGAAAAAAAGTGTTACAGTCTAGTAGAAACTAGAAAACTACTGTACAATGATTACACGCCTATTTCAGTTGCAGTTTGTTGACGAATGTTTGTATTATTAAAGCGATTATAAAATTCTCATCTTTTCTACATAATTTTGCGGACAAGTTTTAAAAGTTGATGAAAACAGGTTAAATATTTGTTGCAAGAAATTACCTCTTAAATCAAGAAAGTCAAGTGGAGTCACCCGCGACTGTCGTGAACCGCGATTGTCGATTATCATGGGGGTTGTTCAAAACAGAGCCTTGTAGTTGTAAAACTACATGTCATTTGAACAGAACCGTGACCATCCTAATACGGCAATAGTTGGATATAACGTGCCCACATTTCGAGAACCAGTTGATGTCTGTTATTCAGTGGAGAAAACTGGTTCTCAAAATGTGGGCACTTTATATCCGACTATTACCTTTTAAAACCTTGCCACTTGATGTTATTTAAAGTGGCTGTATACCTACCGTCCACTACAAAAACAATTTTTGGTTATTGTTCTAAAACAGTTCATCAGTCAAACTGCAGGTAATGTCAGGGCTTCAACAGAGCTGAAAGTTTGTTATTGATTTACATTGATATCAGTCTGTACAAGCTGGCTTGCCATGCTGCACGGCTTGATTTGGAGACCTGCAGATCTCTAACGTGACCTCAAATTTTGTTTCCTAGCAACTTGGTAAAAATCCCAGTCGCCACTGATCTAAGAACAACTGGGAGTAGAAAACCGGAAATGTTCTGCAAAAGCCGGTAGGGACCATCTATGAGGTATGCGTAAACAACATTTTCCTGTTATATGCCTTGGTAGAAAGTAAACAAAGGTGAAATGACCGTGGTAGCGCCTGAAAATGGTCCAGTAGCAGCTTTTCTTTAACCAAACAGAGAAATTCGGGATACACAGGACGGTGCTACCTTGATTCCTAATTAATAGAACTGGAAAACATGTACATAAGTATGCAATTGCACTGTCCACAAGTGAATTTTTCCGCTTTTAGCCAGATCATTTCCCATTTGGCAACCTGGGAATTTTGCCAAGTTGTATTTGGTGAGCTGACATTTTGCTAAGCGTGTAATTTTTTTGAATCTAGCATGGCCTCAACCTCAAAGAATAACGAACTGTCAGTTTTATGCCGCCAAAATTTTTCCCAGTACCATTCCTGATCTGACTAAGGAAGAAGTTGATACTTGAGGGAAATTTTTGGAGGAGAATTTCGCGTGATTTTTCAACAATTTTCAAAGGGGAATGGAGCCGACATATGACCGCAAAATCGAGGGATTAAAGGGCCCTGAAATACTTTTGAACAATATGTATTTTATTTGCAGAAGCTAATTATGATTCCAAGGTATGTAGTTGAGAGTCACAGAATCTGAGGAATTGGTGAATGGTTAATCAATTATTGTTAGCTGAGTGAGATTAACAATAGTTGAAAAACCAATACAGACTGTCTAAAATTTGCATTATGTTCATCCGATTTGCTTTAGTGCAGCGCAATTTCTTATCAACGTGAGTGAACTTGTCAAGTTTACACGGCTATTCCAAATTCAGGCATACGTGGTCTTTGAAATATAAAGTGAAATTCCTCTCAAGCTGCCAGTGTCGAGTCAATGTCTCCTGATAATGACTCATCGATGAGATTAGACATCGTAAAGTCTTCAATAACTTCTAAACATTAAGTAATAAACATATTCAAAATGGATTATGAGTCGCTATGAGAGAAAACAGTGCACTAGTTCCGTTATTGCTCAAAGCAAGAGAACTCATTCGTCACAAATTTGTTTGCTTCCGGGATAAACAAACCATTTTTACTTACCGGTACAAAACGTCTAACGATGATTCGTGCTTGTCTAGCACTTTAGAAATCACCTGGTTACGTAATTTGCTAAATTCAGCTAATGCATGGTTGTAGTCTTCGGGGTTAGACCCTTCGAACGTGGTCTGAATGAAACCTCGCAAAGGTTTTATTAAATCCACTTCCCAAGTTTTCTTTACTGGCACTTCCAAAGCAGCCATCTTTGTGGGTTATGGTGCGATAGAAATTGAGAATTGTCAGGCGAAGTGGAAACAGTTGAAATAAGTTAAAAAACAGAATCGTTCAAAGAATTGCTTTAAGTTGCTCCTTTGTAATTATTTACAATTATTCAAAACCTCATTAAAAGATTTTCAAACTAAATTATTACTAAAAATTACTTTTTTCTGAAAAACAAAAATGGACTATTCTACTGGGGTTCTGAGATCAGTAATCACATTATTGAAGTGGAAAATTTAACTTTAATTCAGCATGGTTCTTCAGAAAATAGAAATTTTTGTACATGAGTAAATCAAAAAAATCATGAAATATATGACATCTACATTTTTTCAACAAAATATGCATTTAAAAAGCGTGTCCTACCTTTGAAAGTGCACGCACCTGCTTTGACCTAAATCATGCATAAATTAGAGACCGGCCAATGAAATACAGACTAATGTTAACCACGTGCTGATGTTGCAGACTTGGTTGCAAAGTAAATGTTAAGGTAACACACAAGAAAATACAAATTAAATTTTAATCGGCGTATGAAGTCGTTAAAAAACTACTTGTGGAATCTTATTTCAACACTTCAATAGAATAAACAGATTGAAAGTGGTAAGTAAGCTAACTGTTTGAATGAAATCGGGAGCCAGTCATCCGAGTTCATTCATTGATCAAGTGTCCCACATCCTGGGACTTGCTGTCATTCATAAAAATCTGGGGCTGTTGGTTGGCTTCAAAGAAGAGACGCTTTCTACTTGAGCGTTTAAGTTAGTGCTTGTCAAGCTTTTTCATTGATACGATATCAAATTTTAAATACTCGTTGGATCAGTTCAGGTATGAATTAATTGATTAATTCCTCGAGACAGAGGAATTGTGTTTCTCAGTAATCGGCCAGGTAATTCCTTGCACTTGCAGATCGTTGCACTTTCAGTAAGCCAATCTCATTGTTCCTCGGACCATACATTCCTATTTGCCTGGGTATTTGCTTTACTTTTTGGACTAAAACATAGCAGTGATAAACAAGCATGTATTTCTTCTAACCATAATTACAGTCTATTGTCCTCTCATTCATTTTTTGAAGTTATTGTTTATTTTCTCCGTGATTAGTTTTAATTAAAGCATCCATAAACCCAAGTTCTGTCCAAGAAGCAATATTTGATTTAGACCATCTCCTACTAAAATTGATCTGGACCTGTTTTATATTCAGACTTGAAGTAATTTGTTGGGTGTTAATAATGTCAATTTATGTATTGAATAAGTCTGGAGACATATGGTTGAGTCAAGGACCTCTACTGCTATCCTTGTTTGCGAAAGAACACTGAGACACAGCCAAAAGATCTAACATAAAATCGCATTGTTCACTATACAACCTGCGACTGCATGAGGTAGTTCAACCAAGGAGTGTTGTACTGTAGTACAATAGGAGAGTTCATTTGTGAGTTCGCGTTTATTGCTACTACTAATACCGCCAAGTGGTGAATAAGCAACAGTCAAGTAGAAAGCATGAAAACAATGGGGAAGGCCGTATTTTGCAGTGCCATAGATTGCACTAATTCATCCACGAAAACCCTAAGCGTGTCATTTTTTACGTTTCCTAAGGATCCAGAAAAGTAAAGATTATTTGTTATTCAATAATATTATACATTGTCTTTCGTTGTGTGTGTTCTGTAATTCGCGGTTGGAAGACAAGCCGATTACAGTCCCGGTGCTGCTGCCGTCTGCAGTGTAGGCTACTACACAGGCTACGCTCTGCCTTCTGCAGATACTTTGTTGTCAACGTCCGTCTACTAAAAGTATATGTGAGGGAGCATCAGAATGGAATACAGTGCTATGGTAGTGATGAATTGTCTTGTGTTCTTCTTCTTACTTGCACAAACCAATTATCTGCACTGGTACCAGCTTGGCGTAGTCGATAGGGAACACATTCAAAATTGTTGGATAGACATGAAATGCCCAGTGAGCTGGGAGCACTTTGTAAACGAAAAATTGGATAACACACAGGATGGTACTGGGACATGATGGCCACCAGTCATTACAAGGAAAAGTCCTTGGGGTCACGTACAAAAAGAGGGCCAAATCTTATCACCACCTCAGCACGTGCTGTCAATGGTCAGGGAAACAACCAAAATTTGTGACGATGGGAGGTGCTCAACACTCAGGTGGCATACCCCATTGGTTTTTACCTGCTTAGCACTCCTGTGTACCCCCCTGGGAGGGTCAATACCCATTTGGCACCCACCTGGTTTGCACTCCTCCCTTTTGCTGGCACCTGGGGGCAACTCCTCCTGAAACCCCAGGAGCGATCACTAAATTATGTAGTTCATGGAGGTATGAAAAGTTATAAGGAATGGTAATTTGCCTTATTTAGAACTCAAACATGAAACAAAACCTATGATGGCTTTTGAAGGGAGCTTCAAGAGAATGAAAGCAAATACACTTTAATGATTAAAACACACATTTTCATTCTCATTCATTTATAAGTGGATGTTAGTGTATGTATTTTACCCATTTTCAATCACACAATAATTTTATTGCACATCGACCATCATTAAAGTGTGAATTTACCAGTATTTACATGGCACGGACTGCGCCGCTAAATTAGTGTTGCTTATTCGCTGCTTGGGGGGCTAGTTTTTCGACCAATAACCATTGCAGCAAATGGCAAGATGGCAGAGTGAACTCTTCTATTCTACGTACACTCCTTGGTTCAACGCCAAGTGTGGTTCAAGAATAATAAACTGACTTGACTGGTGAAGGCGATGACAAGCCAACTTGAAGAACCTGGGCCCGGTCTCCAATCATTTTACTCGAAATGGAACTCGAAATTAGGTTTGGCATTTTCTACTCTTCTGGGCGAACTCAAGATGAGTGTCTATTATTCTATGCTCGAGTACACAATAACTTACGTAGATAATTTATTGCCCTTAGTTCACAGTTTGTAAACCCAATATTAAAGCAATAAGTTCGAGTTTGAACTCGAAGTTTCGAGTTTTTACTCGAGTTTGTAGCACAAATATAAGGGTCTTCAAGGGCAAACTTGAACTAGAAACTCCTATGCATAAACTATAATGTATTTGAGCACAGTCTGATAACCAATTATCTTAAGTTCGCACAAAAGGAGCAGAGAAATTGCCAAAAATAGTTTCGAGTTCGTTTCGAGTTCAAAGATTAGAGACCGGGCCCTGGTCTCCTGCAATTTTGAGCTAAATCCTTTAAATCATCTGTGTGAATAAGGAACAGTTTGAGACCAATTAGTTGTCTAAATCAAAAGTTTTTTGTGATGGAATTAGCATATTTTACCGCTTTAAGGTTTTTGATGTTGTTGGCAGACAGGGGAACTTGAAATAATGACTACAGTATCTCAAACTGCAGCATCCTTGTAGCCAAAACTGAATTTGCAACTAGGCAGTGTTCACGTAATCAGTCTACCTTGGTTCATGGTGTGACATTTGAGCTAATAAATATAGATCTGCTATCAATGTAATTTTGTTATCAGACAGGTGTGGAAACATGCAATCAAGAAGGAATTTATGACTTAGTGGTGTCTTTGGCCTTGTCGGGGCAGGCAGCTCAATATCAAAGTACCTAAACTACATGGTCAACGGACTCATAAACACGACTCACGGACCTGCAAACACCGTCCACTGAATCACAAACACAGGAACAGACTCACAAAACACTATCCACGCACCCAAATACACGGGACACGGACTCCTATTCACGAGGAAACACGGTTAACGGACCGCCAAACACGGATTAAGGACAAAATGAAGACGTCAGCTGACCCAGAAAGCCAATGAGTCCGTGACCCATGTTTGGCGGTCTGTTAATCGTGTTTCCTCGTGAATATGAGTCCGTGTCCCGTGTATTTGGGTGCGTGGATCGTGTTTGCAGGTCCGTGAGTCGTGTTCATGTGTCCGTGCCCGTGTTAATCAGTCCGTTTACTGTGTAGTTTAGGTACCTTGAATATCCTCTCTTACACCACGTTTCTAATGCGAACAAAGGTGACATCCACCGTAAAGCATATGATATCTTTCCTTCACAAACGACATCCATTTTCATACTGGTATAATCTAATAATTTATTACTATTATGGCTACCATGATACCAGGCAGTCATCTAGTGGGCGTCTGCCCAGGGCATCCAAATGGACACCCTGACTCAAATTTAGACACCCTAGTTGGGACGCCCTTGTTCAGTGACACCCTGTTCAGCATTAAGACGTCCTACTATTTAAAATATCCAAGTAAACACTGCATTGATGTCTCTTGTAACTTGATAATAGTAGCCCTGGGAGCTTACTGGCTTGTGCAGAATGAAAGAGTTAAGATATGGTATAAGACACAATGAACTTTTTTGCAGCCCCTTGTCTCCACAGTAACATTTAACAAACTATGTCAGCAATATGACATGGAAACAGAGTCACATGTCATTAGTCGTGGACACTCTTGAGATATTGTGAAACACATTTTGGACACCCTATTTTTGAAATCCGTGGTGAACCCCTGCATAACACTGCAGTGTTCTCCACAGCCTGTGTTGATGAACTATTCATTTTTTTGATCAAACGGAGAATTACAAGCACCTCTCCTGCTCTCGAGCCCAACATCCTTCACAGGCCCACCTAAGGCAGAAGCTGTTGATGAGCACACGTTAGACATTACGTGTGCGTGACTCACAAACAAATCAATTCTTGCTGAACAACTACTTGCAGGTCACCAAATCAAACTCTGTTCATTAGGTGGGATGAACACAACACTTCAGAAGCACACTCCATGTCATTGGCGCATAAATAATTGTATTGATTCACTAAGATGGCTTAACTGGAAACACCACCATGCTAATAAGGGGAAACAATTACATGGAGAGTTGTGTTATATGTAACAGTAGCAGAGGAGATAATCAGTATAAGACTCTGAGGCAACAGCAAAAGAATAATTGGCATCTGGCTGAGGAGCGCAATTAACTTCACTTGATTTTTTTCTCAGGTAGAGCAGCTGATCAAAGCTTATGACAGTGATCAAAACATTGTTAGTGATGAGTTAGTTTAGCATATTGAGAGAATACAGATCCCAACTTTGGGTTTATGTATTAATTATTTACATCAATCACTAATGGCGTAACTTGCTGAGGTAGCAGACGAAACCATACATATTATATTGCTCGACGATTAGATTAATGCCAAATCGCATTTGTCGACCTGGCAGAAATCTGAGGTCGCCAGAACTGAAAATCCCAGGTCACCAAATGAAATATCTCCGGTTGCTTACTCGTCATAAAATTTGTCAACTAAAAAAGGTCATGGTTGTAACATGCTCATTCTCAGTATCTTACGGCTACATCTCCAATATCTCCCCATGAATGTAAATTCATACTCCAACTCCATTCCTCCCACAAATGGGCAAGCCTTAGAACGCAGACAATTGCACACACTGGTGGCGTCATTGTCACCGATGTTGCCTGATATTTACCGAACAATTGCGACTTCCGTCTGTTTACTTCATGTTGTAACTTAAGTACATTTGATGTGGGCTGACTGCTGTGACAAATGCACAGATTTCACGAAATAAACAAAACAATTGTGAATTAAAGGTAATGAATCTAGGAAAACTGTTAATAATTTAAAGTTTGGAATTCAATACAAACTTTTAAACGAGTACAACTTTTATACTCACAGTGGCAACTTCAGATTTTTCCCAGGTCACCAAACACAATCTGCCCAGAATCATTTCGAAAGACAGAAAATACTAGCATGACCCATGGATCCCCAAGTTATCTCATAGGATTGAGGTCTGTGTGTGAATTGACCCATGGCCATGTTTTTATGAAATTATCCCTGATGTTTTTGTGCTCTTGACACTTCAACATCAGATACCTTTGACGTCCACAGTGGCGTTAAGCAAGAACGTGTCCTTGTACCTGGTCATGTGAATCTTTTCTGGAAACCACCAAAGAGCAAGTTTATCAATTGGAAATGCTGTGACAATTTAATAACCAATCATGTGGAATATCTTGAAGGTTTCTAGACTAAGGCTTTGCTCTAGATCCTGTAGTGGCTGTTGTCAGTTGGGAAGGAGATGTTAAACATCTCATTTAGTCAAACAGTAGTGCATGCCTGGATTTGATTTGATCTTGCCTTCTGTCACATAAAACTGCAAGCCATGAGTCGAATTGTGAGTAAATTAATCATACTCATTTAGGAAGGTCACTACAAGGCACTAAAATACTTCATGATGTTTGACATCTAGATGTGATCATTTTTACTACATCTGCCCTAATGTGAACAAGCGCAAAGGAAAAGCAGTCACTTATCACATCTAGACTCAGACTGAAAGAGACAGTATGGGACACTTTGACTTGAGAGTAACGAGTCTCTGGTTCACAGCAAAGGTCTCTAAGGACTCATCTGTATGAGATTTGGACAATTCACTTCCATCTGGAATGGTATATCCAGAATTTCAATGCATGATATTCCCAGACTTTCAGTGCATGTTATTCTACTATCCATGTGGTTTAGTAGTGAGTATGGTGGCCAATCAAGTCAAAGGTTGCAAGTTCAAACATTGGCTGCTATAGTATTTGGTTGTGTCCATCTGGTAAAGCCTCAAAAGAATTTATCACCCAAGGCTACTTAGACTGTTGCTTAGCAGAGGCTCAAGTGTTGAGTTGGTCGCATAGTTTGAGTGGAGAACTACAGGCGTCTTCAAATATCTCCTCTGTGGTGGTGATGGAATATGCCCAATAGGTAGCGTTTCAAGAATTTACATCCCAAAATCTCTGGTGCTTAACCAAACATTTTGGGGACTTCATTGGATTCCTGCATTTTTCAGACACATCGTTCACTTGAATGAGATTTTGAGCAGGATTTTGTGTTTGTTAAGAACCTGGCACCATTAGCACTACATGACATTAGAAGGCTGGCTTGTCCTTTTGATGGTAATGATGCTCTTCACGTAACCCCTATTACATTCACGTCATGCCATCCACACTTGTACGTTCTCTGCAGAAGACCTTAAAAAACTGGGAGGCCATATAATGGGAAGTGCCAGTATGCTGGAATAAACTACTGCTTATGGAATTTTGGGATGGAGCTTAAAAAGAGCAATGTCGTCATAGATCTGGTGTTGGTCGTCTTTGATTCCTGTATTGGTTCGGAAGTTATGGTTGCGATGCTCTTTTACCCTAGCAGACTACTGCTCGCCATTTTCATTGCAGTTTTAGATAATCACTCACTTCGAGACATTGTAGATTGGTTGCAGATGTTTCAACCTCGTCCGCCAGGTCTTTGTCAATGAATGAGGAGTTTCCCACCTTTCGCTGATTAAGAATGTTCGAATACACGGGAGGTAAGTGCAGGCCTCGGTCCCGGTTCAAGAGAGGATACTGAGTGCTGATGTTTATGGACTTTTAACTTGCGAGCATACCAATTCTGTTGTTTGGCTAAGATCTTGGATGATGCAAGGGAGATGGAATGTCCAGTCCCCCACAGCTGTTTGTCTAGTTTCTGATGTTCTTTGAATCTGGTAAGGAACGGTCTCTTGGTTTTTCCAATGTAGGTGTGGTTGAGATCCTCATTTTCTTTGATTAGTCGTAAAATCTTACCAGGACACAGTATATTGGGAGAAGTGAAATTTTACTTTTCTGTATACCAGAGATACGCATCACTAAATTAATGTTGAATGCCATGTTAAGTTCCGTTCAACAACTATAGGGTAACAATATTTTGAAAAATTGTGGACACTCACAACAATGTATAAAGCTCTTAAATAGCAGTTTGTGCAGTCATCTCGCACTACTTTAGGTCAGCTTTTACCCAAAATCTGTTCATTTGATGCTCTAGTTTTTCTATGCTTAGGAAAAAGACCAAACTTACTAAATTTTCAGCCAAATTAATATAGCTACCTGGCCTTTAGTTCATTCTGAGAAAGGTTCTTTGTGTAATGGTGTGATAGTTGGCTGCTTTGGGGTTTAAGCTTTTGGGCTATCTTGGATTCTTAAGGCCTTTTCCACTGGCTCTGAAGATTCGGTGTTGCCGAAACTTCAGTCAGTGGGAGCACTTAACTTTGGTTTTGAATAGAAGGTTTAAACAGCTGAAGTTAACTCCAGAGTAAAGAGGCGGATTTATCAGTGAAGCCTCAATGCTTCACTACAATGGAAACATTTAACTTCCAATGCCATCAGAGTTATTGGCAGAGGTCAATGCCTGCACTTGCCCACAGCGGGCAGTGACTCAGTGGCGGATCTAGGATATCACAAGGGGGGGGGCCCAACATTTTGTCCGGTTGTAAGCATTTACGCAAACTGAACCACGATTGTAGATGCGCATAGCACCGAATGGGGGGGAGGTCGGGAGGGGGGTTTGCCCCCCTCCCGCCCAGGAAATTTTTCTGTTTTTACCTCTAAAAATCAAGCATTTTCCTTGATTCCTGAAATATTATCCTAGAAAAAAAGGCAAAAAAACACGGAGAACATGTCAAACAGGAAAAAAAATGCAAATATCAAAGACTCGAACTCACGACCTGGCGGACAGAGCGCACGTACGTTACCACTACACCACCACGATTAAACTACATCTCTCATACTAAAAGACTTACTTGTTTATGGGACACAGCGTTTGCGCGCGAAACCTACTTCTTTTCGTAATGCTTATTACACGTTTTATATTTTGTGCCATCAATTCTTAACAAATTTGTCGTATTTGAAATAATCTTCAAATGCCCAAAAGACCAAATCCATTTTTCGACTAATGAAGGGATTGCTTTGGAAACCGTCATAAGATAAGGTTTGACAAAGAGAGTATTGCGAGTTTCTGAGTGATTCACTAAGGCTTCGATTAAAATTCACATCTTACCAGCAGCTTCTGTTTTTTCATCGTCACTCAGGTTCCATTTTCTTTAAAAAATGAAGTAAATTTTCTTCATTGCACAGTGGAGCAGACGACGGAAACGGAGTCGTAGTGCACAGCGCCGCTGCCGGTCGCCTAAGATATCGCGGGAGATTCTATACTTAGCCATAGTTCCGTTACGAACGCGCCGTGTTCCGATTTTGACACTTGAAATTGGATTTG